>JAVHLV010000209.1:0-118639 GCA_036785495.1 Colletotrichum neosansevieriae | reverse complement strand
GTAATTCCTCCTTAATAATTATAAGGTTAATAGTAGTGCTTACTTTATAGTAAGTGATCTAAGTATTCTAAGTAAAGGTTTTATAATATTCTAGTATATATAAGTATAGATATTATAGATATCTAGTGGTTTTAAAGAATAGTAGTATAAATATAGAGAGAATAGATCTTAAGCTTAAATACTATAATCTGGTTAGAATAGATAATTCTATAGTAATATCTTTATTATATTAGCTTATTATAATATTTATAGATCTATTATTTATCTACTGTTTCTTGTTTTTATTATTTAAGCAGTATTTATAGGTGATAAGCTATATTAGTGAAGTTATTATTTATATAACAGACATAGAGGTATATTAAGGTCTTTAAGATAGATATGCTATAAGCAAACCTACCCCTTATACCTAATAGCTTAGATAGCATAAAGATAAGTCCCTTATATACTAGATTATAAACCTAGTATAGGAGTTATCACTTTGCCTCTTTAAGTAATATCCTTACTAATCTATAGGAGTTAAGTAGTATAACTTATAAGGTTAACCACTAATTAGTGTTAGTTTCACGCTGGATTGAGGGTTATATAGAACTTAGGGCTCTCTTTGTATATATATATTAAAAGTCTGTAAGTTAATATATATCTCTATTTCTAAGTTCTACTTAACTATATTAGTAGTGGTATTAAACTATATATATATATGCTCTGTGATAGGTTATATAACCTTATATATATCTATTAATTGCAGTGTATATCCTGCTGCTTTGCGGGTTATAGTGTTAGCATAACACTTATGCTGTTTTTATATTTTTAAACCTACTTTAGGTTTATAATTAGTATTAGTAATATAGAAATATATTTTAGTAGGTTATAGTATATCTAGCCTTAAAGAAAAGACTACTAGTATTATATTAATACTATAATTTATAAAGCAGCAGGATATATACTATAATTAATAGATATATATAAGGTTATATAACCTATTACAGAGTATATATATATAGTTTAACACTACTATCTATATAGTTAAGTAGAACTTCTAAATAGATATATATTAACTTAAGGCTTTTAATATATATATATAAAGGGAGCTCTAAGTCCTGTGTAAGCCTCGATCCAGCGTGAAACTAATAGTATATATTAAGGTTAAATATAAATTAATTATAATTAGTCTAAGTATTCTCTTTATATTTAAGAATAGAGAGATATTTTCCTTAGAGCTTTAATTAATACTTCTTTAATTTAGAGCTATTAATAACTACTTAATAAATAGTAATAAAGGTTACTAAAAGTAAGAATTAGCTAGCTTTTAAGGCCTCTAGACATTCTTATTTATATTTTAATTAAGTTTTCCTTTTCCTTTTCCTAATAAGTTAATCTAATTTCGCCTTTATTAACTAGTTAACTAGTAGTTTATTAATACTCTCTTTACTATTCTACTTAGTAAGTATTTTATTCTATAGTATCTTATTCTATATTTAACTATTTAAGAAGTTCTATTTTATAAAAGAGCTCCTAAATAATAGATTTAACTCTCTAGTAAGTTTATAAATAGGTATTATATTATTATATATTATACTATATTAATAATCTATATCTTTATTAATATAAATAGAGAGAAGAATATATTATAAATAGTATAGTATAGAGTAAGGAAGTTAGTATAGTTAGGTATTACTAAGGTTAAATATACTTCTCTAGCTCTCTTAAAACCTAAAAAGGGGAGAGAGGCTAGAGCTTATCTAGAAAGTATTTAGTAAGTACTTAGTACCTCTCTACTATTAGAGGTATTTATTAAACTACCCTAACTAGCTTACTAAGCCTCCTTATAGAGACTTAAACCTTATTCTAAGCCTTAATCTTATCCTAGCTTATAATAGGTAGCTCTAAATAAAGAAAGCAGCTTAATATAGTTAAGTTAGAGCTTGCTCTCTCTCTCCCTATCTCTATATCTTCTATCTTACTTAAAGAAAATATGCTGAGGCAATTATCTAGATTTGTCTTTTTGCATGCAGGGCCCTAATAGCTAGCTTAGAGAGAATAATTAATTATTAGGATTTTTAAAGGGATCTAATCCTTAACATAATCTTATATTCTATTAACCTAGTGTGTTAACTTAGGACTTATCTAGGTATATAGCAGAATAGTTTCACTTATCTACTATTAAGTTAGTTATAAGAAAATAAGCTATAAAATAATCCTAACTATTCCTTATTATATCCCTCTTGCTTGCGCTAATATAGGTAATATAATGCTAAGTAGTCGCTAGTATATTTTTAAACTATAAATCTCACTGGTTTGTATCTATGCTATAAAGTCTTTCTCTATAGAGCTTTTATTAGAGTTTATCTTAGTCCTCTGCTATCTAAAAGATATTTAGCGCAGGCTAACGTGCGGGATATATAATTGCGAATTGATTGGATCTAGCTAAGCTTTACAGGGTATACAGGAGCAGTTGCAGGGTCAGACAGGTTCTCCTTGCTTAGTGGCGGACAGCTCTGTGAAGGCTACGCACAGGGCTAAGTCTCTTCTAGCACTACGTGTAGTCCCCACACCCGTATAATTTAACCAGCAATTCCCGATAGTTTCAGGCAGGCTGCCTTTCGTGGTACAGACTTATTTGAATCAAGCGGGTCGTTGTATATCGTCTAGAGTGAAGCTGAGATGGAAAGTCTTGAGGTCGACCATCCTCCATGCCCCACTTAACGGAATACATAGTCCACTCATAGTTGCTAAGGCTACACTGCTACCACGCGAGCTATTGAAGAACCCAGCTAACACTTTGTCACAAATTCAGACTAACAGCGGCTTCAGAAAGCTTCAGTCCATCTGGCAGGCTTAGTCTCAGAAAGACTTTTCTAACACACATAGCTTTGTATAGTGAATCCTAGGGCCTAGGCTAATAGACCTGAAAAAAACAGCTTGGGTGATCCAGTACTGTGGCTAAGAAGACCTTAAATTCATAATAGCAAGGTAAATATACTCAGCATTTAAAGCAGCCAAGTGGCCAAATCCAGACTACGCATTCTCTGCTTATAAATACTATCTTGCCTAAGCACTGGCCGGGGATTATTTACCTTCTTCACTAAGAACTCAGCTGAGCATAGAAGCTATGAAACACCCAAGAATGAGAATCATATATTATACTGTTATCAGGGGTTATTCACAGGCAGCGTCTTCTCTCTCTCGCGATGAGGGCCGCAAGATCAAACTTCTAAATATTAACTAAGAGATCCTTGACTCTACCTATGTTCCAAAGGACTCTACCCAGGTTATGATAGATCGTTTGGCTTGTGGCTCTCCTCCGATCTATAAAGTCCACGCTAACAGTAACTCTGGTGTTAGCCTGGATAATAGCCAGCATTTAGATCCCAGCAGCTTGTTGAGAAAACCTGGCATTTGTTAAGAAGCGTGGGATAGGGACGGTGCGCAGACGGCGCGCAGATGCAACCCAAGTACCTGGTTGGTATATATAACTGGCGGTAGAAAGGAATTCGGATTTGCGCTCATGTCCTTCTTTCAATATGTTTCTACGATCTGCTAGCCAGAAGGTCCTCTGTGTATGAATTGCGGCTGGCCTCATAGACGGTGGCAGTGCATAGAGATACAACTGCGTCGCTTTAGATAAACCTGGCGCCACTATTCTGCGCAATAAATGATCTGCGGCTCAGCCGGTTGCCTAATCAGCACTCATTAAGATAAATAACTTAAGATAGCTCGCCTTGTCTCACTACGCCATAAGATATGAATAACTGAATCAAGTAGGGAACTTGATTGTAGGGCGGGAGAAATACGGATCCACTACCGTTGCGGCGCAAATGACCGGCCACAGAGCAACCTGCAGAACGTTCAAGCGTTGGAAATGCACATCCTCCTACAAATATCACCGCCTGATTACCCCATATTTAGATCAAGTGGCAAGCACTTTTCCTCTTCCCATCTTAAACTCTCTAACTTCTATAACACAGCTCCCATTACTAGCATGAGATTCTCCCAATCTTTTGTTACCGCCTGAATAGCTCTTGGCATTATGGCAGGCTGCAAACGTGCTCCAGAAGTCTGCAAGCCGAACCTTGGTTCGATTTCGCGAGTGCTAGCTGAAGGATAGGTTTGCTCTGATAGAGACGACCTTCCATGCCAATCAGAATGCCAAGTCACTGGTTCGAGGCAGATATCTGAACCCGGTGTCGTCGGTTGTGCGTTAAACACACAGATTGTTCAGTTTCACGAGGGATGGGTGATGATATCGACTGAACATCTTCAACCCTGCATTCTTGTGAATAGACAAAACACAGAATCCCGGTTACAGTTGCATAAATGGATGGATGAGGAAAATCGGCCACCTGTCTACTCGAAAATAGAATGCCTGTTTTTTTTTGAAATGATGACCATTGTGCTGTTGCGAGTACATGCAGCCGGGACACGACGTGAGAGTGACTCGTGAAGTATCGCCATCAACTCACAAATTATCTTTTACCTCGGAAACATGTCCAACTCGTATGCGTGGCCGCGAGCTGTATTGAGGCTCAGCCCTGAAGCTTACCCATTCCCCTTTATGTACTCTGAGTCTTGGGCGACGCCTCCGTTTCTGTGAAGTTGAAGAGATCGTCGGCTAGAAATAACTTCAGACATATTGCTTTGACGACCCCTGAGGGTGCTTTTCGCAGCGGGGGATGAAAGGAGAGGCTAGAAGTCTCGACTTTAATTGCCCAAGAATATCTTGCGATCTTTGTGGCACCGGCGCGGGCAGTGTTCATCTCCCGGAGACATAAAGATCTACCCTATATTTCGTGACTTTCTCTTCTGTTTGTGTGACTGTTGAGGTTGGGGGGAAAGTGCCCATAGGAGGCCGATGTGGAGCTGCGAGACTGTTGCAACGGGACGGTTGAAGGAGTTGGGAATTCATCTGATGTACGTAAACAGTGGGTGACATGATCTGCAGTCTACTGATTGAAAATTCAGTGAAAGAGTATGGCTGGGGGAAGCTGTTGCCAGTCGCCTGTTGGTGAGATGACTTTGGCTTCGGTAGACGGGACTGGCGCCAACATGCCACCGCTTTCAGCCGCTTTTACTGCCAGAGCGGCGGACAGTGGTCATGAACATCAAAATATGGAAGCTTGGAAAGATAAGCCGGGGCGGGGGGTCGCTGGCTGATGCTGTGCGTGCTGTTCGCTGCAATATTGAAGACGATTGAGGACTTGGAAACAGGATAAATGCCTGATTGGGATTGATGTCATTATTTAGAGTAGTGGGAAAAGTCAACAGAAGTAACAAATAGACACCACCCCTGCATTCTGCTATTAGTATATATTCCTTTAGGCACTTAAGGGGGCTACATGTATCGCATGTCTTGTTAGATAACCACAGTTCGTTACAGTCATAATGCCACGCCATGGTGAGCAAAAGTGGACAAAAACATACAACACTGGGCATTCGCCGGTCGTCACCGACCCGACTACTACTCCAGCCCTCATTGGGTTATCTATGGGAGAGCGGACGGGATCCCGAGTTTTCCAATAGGTATGGTCGTATGTGATTGCAAATGGACATATGCCCATAGATATAGGTATTGCATTTGGTGGGATCTGGGTACTGACTTTGTATGTATGTGCACCTTCGTTATCAGTGAGATTCCTATCGAGATCGCAGGAATTCTGGCTTAGAATAAAGAATGAAATCGCTATAGCAGACTGACTATATAGATATAAGCTTTTGAAATTGCAGTGCTTAAGCGCTACTGAGACGGCAACGGTATTCTCAGACTGGTGGCCGCGATCCGGTGCACGAGGCCCCACATCTCCGTTGTCGGTTGAGCCGTGGTTTCGGGTAGAGTGGGCCCAGGGTTGGGCCATGGGTTGGGTGGCCCGAAGTTTGGTAGCCCATGAGTAAGCAGCCCTTCTAACACCCAACCCAAGGCCCAGTCTACAATACAAACGGGAAAGAAGTATGGCACTTGGATAGAGACCGTCTCCCGTGAGCCGTTGGAGCTAAGGTACTGGAAGGTGCACCTGCCGCCTATGCGTCCCAAGATATGACTTTCCGGGGATAATACTGTTAGACGTATGCCCCTTCTCTGATCGGTGGTGCAGTCTTACTTCTCTCGACTTTTAACTTCAATTTAACCTAACACTGCTCCTGCGTTTAACCACCTCTTCTTTCTATCCAGAACCTACCTCTCCAAGAATTAGCTGCCCTATAGGTTATAGTGACTATAGACGCTTCTCTCTGACCCGAGACAGTAGTTTCCGCTGAACACTTGAAATCTAAAAGGCAGCTACTGGACACTCCTTCCCGGGCATCCGCCTTTCGTCTTTAAGGCAGTTAAGTACCTTAGTGTCGCGCACTTTCCAGAAACTGGGGCGGCCCTTGCCTTTCACTTAAGGGCTGCCCGAGTTTGATTCCAATACCCAAGGGTCCAGCTGGCTGTTAACCTCTCTGCCCTAATGCCACCCCAACAGTTGTCTTTTTGCATTTTTAGCGCACCCACTTCTCAGACAGCTTTTCTATTATCTATTTGCTATATCTTTAGATCCCTAGTATTATATACAGGCTTAGTATAGAGTGAAAGGGCTAACTATAATATAGATATAGATTATTATAAATATTCTTTTTTAACCCCTTAGTTCTCTGTCTAAGGACTTTTTGGGATTATCTATAGGTTACTAAGTGACCTCTTATATGCTTAGGCCTTCCTAGACTCCCCCACGTATTTTATATAGACTATTCTTATTTCTCTATTGGCCTTCCCAGTTCTTAGCTTGTGACACCTGGCAGGGTTTCCACTACACACTTCGCATCATGATGTCTGCCCACAGGTCCGCACTTTCCAACGACATTCGTGATGTCGTTATGTAATGTTACCTATACTGGAGATTGACGAAGACGGCGAATTACATCCCGACGCTGCAGTCCGCGATTAAGAACGACCTGGAAGTAGCCATACAAGCAACCGGAGTGGACCGAGTGCCAGTGCCAACAGCTCCCCTTTATAACAAACCACGGACCGACCCGAATGCTGCGAGTGCTCGCTGGGCTCGAAGCCGTACCTCTTTAAGCTCTGTGGTCATGTCGGTTGTACCCCACCCCAATCCCCCGACTTGCCCTCGTTCAAGCCTGTTCCGGAAACTCGGCTGACTCGGCGGCTAGCGCTTGTGTCGATCCTGCTACTGCAGCAATCCCGTATATTGCGACAAGGACCAATCTATCATATATGTCTACCCTGAGGACAGGTGTCCCATGTGCTTTCGTGACAACAGGCCTATTATCGTTTTCTTTTCTTCAGAACCTTGCGCCTCTTAATCTTCTCTGTCGCGCAAGCTGGGACTGACTGCACTCTGTTTGCCCCCAGACTCTTTGAAATTCTTTGCTTCCTCGTCTATGTCGTGTTCGCGGCGTAGTTATCTCTGGTACTGGGCACCAAGATTACAGCCAGGCAACTCTGTCTTCCCTCCCACGCTATGGCCAGCTGGTAAGTACTGACCTGAGATCTAAAGTCGACTTGGCTCTTCTTTATACACTCGTAACGCCTTCCAGCAGCCTAGTCCCCGCCGGCTGATTCACATTGCTGCGAGAATATCAGTGTTGTTCTCTTTCTCTATGATCCGCGTTGTCATGATCTGTCTTGCTGACCACCGCTTTCTTCCGCTCCCGTGCCATTATTACATATGCCCAACATTCATTTCTAGGCTCTGGTGCCTGTTACAACTGTTCAACCTCTAAAGTGAAGGAGCATTGGTTTATGAATTTACTGCTAAAAGTTCAGCGCTGGAAGTTGCGTAACCATAAGAAGTAGCGCCAACGTTTATGCTGGTTGCATTAGTGATAATAGAAGCTGGCGGCCCGTGACCTAAAAGACTTCAGCTTATGCAACAAATCATCTATATAATAAAGGGATCTCTGTTAACGTTAATGCTAGGTTAGAATGCATCTTGGAGCCCCGAAGAGCCTGATAGCATCTGAACTCGGAGTGTTATGATACTTCTGCTTCTAACCCTTGCGCATTTTCTTTGGTTATTCACCTGAATTCCGCTATCTAGTCCACGCCCGCTTTCCCCTTTAATTACAAGACAGAATAACATATCCTACCCTGCAGAGTGTGAATACCTACTGTAGCAATAGACAAAGGATAGCAGCAGCCAGGCTTTGATCCCTGGCCATGAACAGCTAAAGCGATGCGACAGGACTGAGTCTGTTACAGGAAGGCCACAAAGACTGCACACATCTAAAGCCAAACGCCATGATAATAGCCAAGGAGACAACAGGATCTCTTGCTTGGATTCCGATAATTCATAGTGAGACTGCGATATCTAGTAATGCTGACTTCTCTGATGGTAACGGGAAAGATGGTGGACCTCAGAGCTTCGTCTTGGTATGCCTGGTCGCGAGAAAAGGCAGAAGTGGCAAATTGGGCGGCGAGAGCCAGGAAAGTGGTAATAAGAAGGATATATGGCGGTGGTTGTGACTCCTGTATCGTAAGACCTGTGGATTATGCCTCCGCGCATCACTCCAGAGACATAACGAGGGCGAAGCCCCCAAGAAGTTTTGCTCAGCCTAGTATGAGATATCTTAAAGAGGCGAAGAACCAAGTCCATCAATTCAACAATAGGGGACTCAGAGCATTTCCACTCGTCAGACCTCATAAGCGCAAGAGAGAAATCAATAGAATAATGCTCAGGATAACATACAACGTAATCGTCTGACCACTGTGAATGCCGCTGTACCTCTTCCACCCAGGGTGGTGGCTAATTTTGAATTAATGGCCTCCAGCTAATTCTCATGGGATTAGGCACCGGCATCCAAGTCAAGTGTCGGCTCTATATGGATTTCCAAGAACACAGAGGTCTGGTTCGAGAGATCGGTCAATTCTTATGAGCGCAGCAAAGTATCTGCCCCCCAGAAGCTCACAACCGGATGCTAACATAGCCAAGACTAGAATCGCAGATAGCACAACACCACGCCGAATATTACGGCACGTCATCTCTATGAATCTGCTGTGCACAAGGTAAGGATGACGCTTTGATTTATCCTTGGGCGAGGTCGAGAGTGCCGGGCGCAGGGGTTCACTACAGCCAGGTTTGGATGTCCATAGAGTGTCAAACTGGGGAGCGTTAACCTGCGTGGAATCAGTTAAGTCGGGATGGGATGATTCACGCCCTTTGTTCAGTGTTAGATGGTGTTGAATGACTGACAATGAATGCCTGAGCCAGCGATTGTTTATATCTCCAGCCACATCCCGGTCTTTAATGACAGTGCCTGAGCTTGTTAACCATATCGTCCACCAAGCAAAAAATGTCGGAGGCCTCTGTATTCAATCTAGGCTAGCTCTCAGCACTCCGGCGTCGCTCCGGCTATCCTCAAACGAATTTTTGTCTTCAGAATAAACCCATCAAGCGTTACATCGGCATTAGCCTGCCTCAAGCTCCGACAAACATCTCAACTTCCTTCTATGGCACACCTGTAGCTATACAGGCGGACCATATATGCACCACCAGTGGCTGTTAAAGAGCACAAAGCGCCAGCAATTTCATCTGCCGGAGATAATGCTATTAATAATTGATCTTGATGCATCCTTGACTTGAGAGATACATAAGCCGGTCGTTGATGCCTTTGCTATTAGCGGGGACTACCTTAATGATACATGCTGAAGGAAATATTGAGAATGCGACAGCTGGGGAAGCGGAAGCCTCTGGAGTGGGAGCTTTTAAGTTAATACTTATGGATCCCGAGTCCAAAAACGCCCACAACAGTGGGAGCTTTTGGGTGAGTCATGTGGACTCTTTTTCTGGGAGCTTTTAGAAGAAGTAGGCACTGTGGGAGTTTTCAGTAGGAGCTTTAACTATATGTCCAAGTCTAAAAGCTCCCACTAGAGTAGCAGCTTTTAGACTCAGAGCTCTATCTAAAACTTCTACTAAAGAGGCTCTAACTCAGAAAACGCTTCCATATGACTCACTCAAAAGCTCCTGCTGCTGTGGCAGTTTTTGAGACCACGTGAACAGCGCCTGGGCTGGCTTCAGTGGGCTAGATTTATAAAGATATAAGGATAGACTTAAATACTAAGTAGGATAATATAGATATAAGTAGGCTAGCCTTAGTACTATTTCTATAGTCTATTCTAATATACTAAGCTAGATAATTATAACTAAGTAGCTAAGATAAAGAATATAGTAAGGCTTTCTCTAGGAGTATAAGCCTTATCTATTATAGATATAAAAAGGCCTATTTCTTTATAGCAGGGTTAATCCTAGTAGGCTATATAGAGTTATTCCCTATCTTAGTATACTAACTATCCTTAACTAGGTTAAATAGCTAAAGCTTAATATAAAGTTTCTATATTATTTATAACTAGTTAAGAGCCTCTGGCCACTATATAGTGATTTTACCTGCTTTGCAACAAACCTTCTAACTCCGCGCCACACCTCCTGATAATATATATAGCCTTTAGTCATATAATTACAACTATCCTAACTATAGCTATACTTATATATACCTATCTCACTAGATAGCCTTATAATCCTTAACTTTATAGTTTAATAATAATATAGTTTTTAATTGCTTAATTACTAACTACTAAACTATTAACTTATCCTCTTACCTATTACCTATACTACTAACGCCGCCTCTATCACTGCTTTATCCACTAGCTATGCTGTTATTAATAATACTCTCTCTATAAGCAGTTAGTATATGCTATACTCACTAATATTCCCCTATAGAGCTGCCTCTGCCTTAGTATTATAGAGGGCCTATTTAAAGAAGGGCTAATAGATAGGGTATATAATAATCTATTTAACTTCTAAAGCTATATTTACTTATTTCTATATAATATAACTATATATATTAGTATCCCCTATAGAGGTATTAAGGTAAGCTCTTTTAAGAACTATACTAATAATATACTCTTTATACAAACTAGGTTAGTTAAAGAAGGAGAAGTTTTTATTAATTATATTAATACTAAACTTTATAGTAATCTAGTTTATATTACTAATAATAATAGGCATACCTTATATATACTTAGTATATTAATATACTAAGTGTAGTGCTAATATCTTAGAGGATTTATTATAAGTTAATAAGAATAAGGAAGAGGGATAGATATAAAGCCCTACTTATAGAGCTTTTTATGCTTCTAGCTATAAGAACCTCTTAGGAGGTTAAGGAGTTATCTCTTATATAGTGGTGTTTACAGCCTCTGGCCACTGTATAGTGATTTTACCTGCTTTGCAATAGACCTTCTAACTCCACGCTGCGCCTCTTAATAATACACACAGCCTTTAGTTATATAATTATAACTATCCTAACTATAGCTATACTTATATATACCTATCTTACCAAACAGCCTTATAATCCTTAACTTTACAGTTTAATAATAATATAGTTTTTAATTACTTAATTACTGCAGACTACTAAACTATTAACTTATCCTCTTACCTATTAACTATACTATTAATGCTGCCTCTATTACTGCTTTATCTACTAACTATGCTATTATTAGTAATGCTCTCTCTGTTTAGCATAAGCTATACTTACTAATAGTCCTCTATAGGGCTGTCTCTACTCTAGTATTATAGAGAGCCTGTTTAAAAAAGGGCTAATAAATAGAGTATGCAATAACCTATTTAACTTCTAAAGCTATATTTACTTATTTCTATATAATATAACTATATATATTAGTGTTCTCTATAGAGATATTAAGGTAAGCTCTCCTAAGAGCTATATTAATAATATGCTCTTTATATAGACTGAGTTAGTTAAAGAAGAAGGAGTTTTTATTAATTATATTAATACTAAACTCTATAGTAATCTAGTTTATATTACTAGTGATAATAGGTATTCCCTATATATACCTAGTGTATTAATATACTAAGTATAGTGCTAATATCTTAGAGGATTTATTATAAGTTAATAAGGATAAGAAAGAGGGATAGGTATAAAGCCCTGCTTATAGTAGCAGAGCTTTTTATACTTCTAGCTATAAGAACCTCTTAGAATATTAAGGAGTTATCTTTTATATAGTAGTATTTATAGCACCTTACTAAAAGATTTACCTTTTAGGCGTTTTTTCTAAGCTATAAGAGCCTTAGTAATCTACTTAGCCCTAATATAATTAGCTCTATTATATATAGTGTGGTATTATCTATACTATTACTATTCCACTAGTCTATTTAGCTAGAGTATATATCTAACTTTATATAAGAGTTTGCTTACTAGCAGAAATATATAGGTTTTCTATATTATTATCCTTAACTAGTAGAGGGTATAGATTAAAGTGCCTCTATAGTATTTCCTAAATTATGCCTATAAACTGGGTAAATTTATTATAGTCCTTTTTGCAGGGGGCTGCGTTATAACTATAAACTTAATAGTAGTGTTTATAGCACCTTACTAAAAGGTTTACCTTTTAGGCGTTTTTTACAGCACCTTACTAAAAGGTTTAGTAAAAGTGTTTCCAGGCTATAAAAGTCTTAGTAGCCTACTTAGCTCTAATATAATTAGCTCTATTATATATAGTGCAGCATTATCTATACTATTACTATTCTGCTAGTCTATTTAGCTAGAGTATATATCTAACTTTATATAAGGGTTTGCTTACTAGCAGGAATATATAGATTTCCGATATTATTATTATTGGTTTTATGCTGGGATGAGGTTTATATAGGACTTAAGGCTCCCTTTATATATATATATTAAAAGCCTATAAGTTAATATATATCTGTATTTCTAAGTTCCACTTAACTATATTAGTAGTAGTATTAAACTATATATATATGCTCTGTAATAGGTTATATAACCTTATATATATCTATTAGTTATAGTATATATCCTACTGCTTTATAAGTTATAGTGTTAGTATAATACTAGCAGTTTTTTCTTTAAGGCTAGATATGCTATAACCTGCTAAAATATACTTCTATATTGCTAATACCTATTATAAACCTAAAATAGGTTTAAAACTATAAAAATAGTATAGAATTATATACTAATCTTATCCTATAGTTAATATAGTTAAATCCTTCTCTTCTAAGATACTAGAGCTGCTTTAGTATATCTAGCACTATTTATCTAACTCCTTAGCCTTCTCCTCTTAAGTCACCTATCCCTCTATATAAACTATCACTTTATTATTATCTATAAAGCGTTTAAGGGTCTAATTTAAAGTACTCTTTATAAAAGCATTTATAGAGTTATTATTACTATTAATCTATCTTACTTTATAGATCTCTCTCCTCTTATAAAACTATTAAAGTGCTTTTCTATTAATTATTAGTTACTTCTTCTTTATAGTACTAAGCTTAATAAGGTATTTATATAGTAAGTATAAATTAGTATAGATAATTATAAGGATATAGGGTTTTTTAAGGCAGTTAGTGATCTTCTAAAGTATTATTATAATAATATAGGTAAGGTTTATGCTAGTAACTATACTATAGACTTTAAAAGCTAGGACACTTTAGATAACCCTCTTATATTTTATTAAACTAAAGTAAATAGTATTATTATAGATTATAAATATATTATTATTTATTATCTTATTAATAAGGATAATAATAAATCTGATTTATAATAAGAGGTCTAAATTATTAATAAAAGAGCTACTAATAAAAATAAATAGTTTAACTATTACTAAGTTAATAGATATAAATATAAGGCTATAGCTAAGGTTCTCCTTTTACTATTTAAGGTGTTAATTAAGTGCTTTTTTATCTTTAGTAGTTAGCTTTTAATACTATATAGCTATAGATAGATTAAAGTATACCTCTAGTTAGCAAATTAATATAATATATATACCTCTTGCTTTTTGCTAAATATATTACTGTTTTTATTTAGTTAAAGTGGCCTTTAGGTTAATAAGCTTAATCTTAATTCCTTATTTCTTTTAGTATAGAGTAAGATTACTATTTATATTTAGTATAATAATACTGCTATTAAATATTAATAGGTTATTTAGGTTAAGTTATTATTTATTCTTTATAGTAAAGCTAGCTTTTATAAGTTTATTATCCTCTTAAATAGAGAAACTTAGTGTTAAAAGTCTAATTATATTATTAGTTTATATATTAATAATACCAAAGCTATTAGTAGTAGTTAAGAAGCTTAGTAAGTGTAGGTTAAATAAGAATTAATCTATTTTAAGCTTTTCTCTATAATACTTACTATAGGTTACTTACTAATAGGTTCTAGCTTCTATAATACTATATAGAGGTTTAATAATCCTTATAATCTAATTCTTAGAGTATTTACTTTAAATTTTGCTTAGGAGGTCTGCTAATATTATCCTATTAAGCACTATTTAGGATTAGATATATACTTATATAATATCTCTAAGCTATAGAATAAATCCCTTTACTATAAGAAATAGTGCTAAAGTAAGAAGTAGTTATTAACTTACTCTTTAAATTATTAATAATTATATAAGGATTAAAGTCTTATTATTATTATTATAACCCTAAATAATAAGCTAGAATTTTTTATAAAGTTAGTTAGTTTCTTTTCCTTTAACTTTATAAACTATATAGGATTTAAAAATCTAGGTTTTTCTATAAATAGCAGTATTATAGGGGATAATTTTAAAAATACTATGTTTTTAAAGTGTGGTTATCTTAGCTATTATAGAGGTAGAGAAAAGTTTTCCTAGTATTATAATAACACCCTCCTTATATAAGCAGATAGTAAGATTATAATCTAAATGCTCTTTTACTATTAGAAAGGTTATAGTATTACTAATCTCTTAGCTAAGAGCTTTTACTATATTAATAATAAAAATAATATTAACTATAATATTCTCTTATCTATTTTAGTCTATAAAGCAGTTACTCTTTTATATTAGACTTATAGTAGGTATTATAATAGCTCCTATATAGTTCTTTAATAGTCTACCCCTCTTATATAGAGGTAGTAATATTAGTATTAGTACTAGTATAGTATTATTCTTATCTAGTTTTTCTATTCTTCTAATATTCTAGTTTAGAGAGTTTATTAGCATATTATTATTATCTATACTAGTGTTATTAGTATTACTAATATTATACTATAAATAGATAACAGTTAATTAGAAGGTCTAAGGTCTATATAGAAGGTTAAGTATATAGATCTTACTATTAATAGTAAGAAGTTTATATAGTCCTTACTAGCTCTTTTTTTTATAGTAAATATATATTAGTAAGAGTAGTAGTAGCTATAAAGTTCTATATATATATAGTCTATTATAGGTAGTAAAGGCTTCTAAAACTTAGTATAAGGCCTAAACTTTTTAGAGGTCTTTTATTACTCTTTATATAGTAGCTGCCTATTTCTGGATTTCTAGAAATAGAGGGGATTTATTAATAAGCTATAGATATACCCTAAAAATAAATAATATCAAAACTAGGCCTTTTAGCCCTATAGTGTTATTAATAGCTTTTAAAGCTATTTAGAGAACTATCTTATAATCTATATTAAAAAGGTCTTAGTAAATTATATTATAGACTCTTTAAAGGATTATATAATACCTCTTAACCTTATATATAGAGTTATAAGCCTTAATAGAGACTTTAGTAGTAGTTATTAATATTAAATAGAGCATACTATACTACTTAGATAAGCTAAAATTAGTATTAGTATTAGTAATTACTATATTTAGAGGCCTAAGATAGATATAGATCTAGTATTATTTAAGTATATTAAGTGCTATACTTACTAATAGATCTTATAGAAATCTTTCTATATTAAAGGTAGTAGTAGTATTAACTATATAAAGTACTAGTCTTAAGTTAAGGTAAATAATATTAATAACTATAGCATAGTTAAAGTTATAGTTATCTTTAAGAGTGAATTTAAAGCAATTTAGAGCTTCTATATTAAGTTAGTAATATTTATAAAACTTTATAAAATATTTCAGTATTTATATTTTAACTTAGTAGCCTAACTACTATAAAACCCTATAAAGTTAGTAGACTAATAGATATCTAAAAGTTTAATAGAGTTAGTATAACTTAGTCTCTGTGAGGTTATTCTATACTAATATCTTCTCTATATCTAATAGTAGCTATAGATAACCCTATTTATAGATAATAGGAATAATTAGGTCTCCTTATTACAAATAGTTCCTTAAATTATTAAATTAAATATCTAGTTTATCTATATCTATAAGGTATAAAAGAAAAGGGGTATTTACTAATATAATATAGAATATTATTTCTCTAAAAGGTATAGAGATAACTATTATTCCTATTAATTTAATTACTCCTCCTAGACCTTACCCCTCTTATAATAACAGGGTTAATTATAATATTAAGTAACTTAGTTCTTTTAAGTATAATAAACTAGTTATAACTAGCTATTAAAAATCCTATAGCTTCTATATCTGGAATAATACTCTAGAAGGTTTCCAAAGAATATCTTCTATTAAGTATAAAGATATTAATAGAGGTATTATTAGTTATTTATTTAAAAGGGTTATAGTAGGTAATCCTATAATAAGCTACTTAGTTAAGTAGATACTTAGTAATAGTATTCTTATCTATTAAATAGATTAATTAAGTATTTAGGTCTATAAATTAAGTAAAGAATAAAGTCTGCTATTTATTATTAGATTATTAGTCCTTTTAATTATCTTACTCTTCTCTAAGTAACTAAAGATATATCTTAATCTCTTTATTCTCTTTATTATTTATTATTAAATTATTATAACTCTTATCTTTAGTCCCTTTATACTATATAAGGAATTATTAGTAAGCTATCTTTAAAGTATCTTAAATTTATAAATTACTTTAGAAGTAGAAGTATACTTTATCTCTTTCTTTTTATATATAGTTTATTAAATAGCAGCCTATCTTCTTATAGATATAGTATCTCTGCTTCTAGAGATCTTACTATTACTTTAAATTATCTTATTTAAAGTTTTAGTATAACCTAGAGCAGCTAAATTAATTATTCTAGCCCTAGCTATTATACTTATAATCTATTTAGTATTACTTAGTGTGGTATTATGGTTATAGAAATAGTTAGCTATTTCTAAATATAACTATATTACTAATTATAACTTTAAGCTAGTTATAGAGGCTCTTAAACTTTATTATAGGGTTTATAGTAGCTTATTTATATTCCTTAACCTCTTAGTAACCTTAAAGGAGTTAGTTATATAGGATCTTATTACTTTTATAGGTAGCACTTAATATAGGTTGCATTTTTATAAGAGTATTAAGTAGTAAATCTAAGAGCTTAAGCTTTATTATAGATAGATTATTATTTATAATTAATATAAGTATAGTAGTATTCTATTTAGTAAGATATACCTATTTAAATTTCTCTATTTTAAAATATTTACTAAGCTTAGTAATAATCTGGTTTAGGTTAAGATAAGGCTAAATTTAGCAAATTATCTTATAGTAGTAATATAATACTCTTTCCTTAAGTATAATTAAAAAAGCAAATAGTATTTATTCCTTTATAAGGCCTACTCTTTTATATATATTCTAGAAGATATAGAGTTTTAGTTTTAGTATATCTATACCTTTACTACTATACTTTATCTTATTAGTATATAGCTTAGTTAGGTCTATAAGTTAGTATATAAGTAAGTATATATTATTTTTAAGTCTAATTTAAGTATTTATAATATTTAGAGCAGAGTTAGTATTTAAAGTTAAACTAAGGTTAACTAGCTATAGAGCTTTATTATTTATAGATATATTCCTTCTATTATTAGTCTATAAAGGTATAGATTTTACTCTTCTCTTACTATTACTATCTATAATCCCTCTAATAAAGTCTTTATTTTTCTATAGCTTTATAAATATAGTATTCTTACTTACTTATTCTTCTACTTCCTTAGTTATCTAAAAGTAGAAGTTATCCTCTATAATAATTATAAAGAGTTAATCTATAACTTATAGAGAATTATAGATAGTATATACTCTACCTATTATAAGGTAGTTATAGAGTTATTAAATAATACTTATAGTAGCTTAGTTCTAGAATTTAAGTAGTAGATTAATAAAGTTATATATAAACTCTCTCTATAAAGCTATATCTATAAGGCTATTAGCCTTATAGGTTTTAAAATAAAAGAGGATTTTTATATTTACCTCCTTTTCTATAATCTTATCACTAAATTTAAATATTTAACCCTAATTATAGTTATTTATAAATATCTTTATATTTAGAGGGATTAGAGGTTCTATAATAAGTTAATAGTATAGAGTTACTATAACTAATAAGTCTAACTATAGCGTTAATTAGCTAGGTATAAAAGGACTTACTATAGTAGTTAATAGTATTATATAAAAGAAGGTAAATAAATACTTTAGTAAGGTTTTAGTTAGTAAAGTCTCTTATTAAAGCTTCTACTATAATATAAGTCTCTCTTATTTATACTAAAATAGCTAGTTCTCTAGTTACTAGGTTTAGTATAGTTAAAGTAAAGTTTTTATATCCTTAATCTTAGTAATATCCTTATTAGGTCTATAAAGCAATATTACTATTATTTAGTGTTATCTTTTTCTATTATTTCTTTTAGAATACTAAGATTAGTAGTAGTAGTAAGAATATTATAAATTATATAGTAATAGGTATAGTTACTTATTATAGTATTATTATACTTACTATAGGTAATAATCCTTAAGCTATACTTCTATCTATAAACTAAACGGAAAATATACTTTATTATTTTAAGGTATAAAGGAATAAATATCCTTATTTTATCCCTCTTAGTTAGGATAATCCTAGGTTTAGGTAGGTATTAGTAGTACTAATAATAATACTATAAGTTATTATAGTGTTTTAGTATCTTTTACTATATCTATTACTAGGTTACTTACTATATACTAAATAATATATTATTTTAGTATAAAGTTACTAAGAGTATTAGATTTACCCCTTATTTAGATATAAGTTATAGTTCTAGGTTAAAAGCAATTCCTCTTTAATAATTATAAGGTTAATAGTAGCACTTATCTTGTAGTAAGTAATTTAAGCGTTCTAAGCAAAGGTCTTATAATATTCTAGTATATATAAGTATAGATATTAAGGATTTCTAGTCTTTTTAAAGAATAGCAGTATAGATTTAGAGAGGATAGATCTTAAGCTTAAATATAGTAATCTAGTTAGAATAGATAATTCTATAATAGTACTCTTATTAGATTAGCTTATTATAATATTTACAGATCTATTATTTATCTATTATCTTTTATTCTTATTATTTAAGCAGTATTTATAGGTGATAAGTTATATTAGTAAAGTAATTATTTATATAATAGATATAGGGATATATTAAGGTCTTTAAGATAGATATGCTATAAGTAAACCTACTCTTTATATCTAATAACCTAGATAGCATAAAGATAAGTTCCTTATATACTAGATTATAAACCTAGTATAGGAGTTATCACTTTACCTCTTTAAGTGATCCTTACTAATCTATAGGAGTTAAGTAATATAATATATAAGGTTAACTACTAATTAGTATTAGTTTTATGCTAGGATAAGGTTTATATAGAACTTAAGGCTCCCTTTATATATATATATTAAAAGCCTATAAGTTAATATATATCTATATTTCTAAGTTCCACTTAACTATATTAGCAGTGGTGTTAAACTATATATATACACTCTATAATAGGTTATATAACCTTATATATATCTATTAATTACAGTGTGTATCCTGCCGCTTTGCGGGTTACGGTGTTAGCGCAATAATTATCCTTAACTAGTAGAGAGCATAGGTTAAAGTGCCTCTATAGTATTTCCTAAATTATATCTATAAACTGGGTGAATTTATTATAGTCTTTTTTATAGGGAGCTATATTATAACTATAAACTTAATGACTAGTTAAGAGCTTTCTTAAAGATTTATAAATATATTACTAAGTATATAATCTACTATAGAATATTACTATCTAAGTTACTTATTAAGAAAGAGCTAGTATTATTAAGGTTAGTAAAAGGTTTCTCTACTTTCTCTTTATTATCTTTCTTAAAATAGAGATAACTATAAATAGAGTAAATCTTATTAAGTTAATCTATAAAGTTAAGTCTATATTAGTTAATATTATCTAGCCCCTAAAAACCCTCTAGAGCCTTAATAAATTTCTTTAGGTAGTCTTTAGTATAGGCTAACTTATAAAGAGGTTTCTCTATAAAAGTCCTAAGCTAATATAAAGTATTACTAAGAGCCTTTAAATAGATTCTAAAGGCTCCTTTTTAATAATAATTAAGCTTAGTATCTAAAGACTTGTCTATATATTATTTAATATTAAATACTAAAATAAGGTTACCTATTTCTAATTCTTAACTATATAAGATATAGCTTCTTTAGTAGTTAAACCTATTTATAATATACTTATACTAGATTATAATTATCTTTTATATAGTAGTATAGTTCTTATTAAGTTATTTAAAAGCTCTTATCTATATAAAAAGCTCCTCCTTAGGTATTATTACCTAGTTCTATACTAAAACTCTCTAGGTTAATATAAAGGTCTCTATTAAAGTTATAGCTTTATATCTATAGAGTAGATAAAAGGAACTATAACTAGTTAAGGCCTTTATAGAAGTCTTATTAATAAATAGTATAGCTTAGAAGAATAGCTAGAAGTTCTTATCTATATCTCTTATCTAAGTAGAGAGAGTATATATAATAGTCTAGTAGCTAACTTTAGTATTAGTATAGGTTATAGATAGTAGTTACTCTCTACTTAATTTTATACTTATAGTTAAATTTAATAACTATACCCTTATTCTCTAGTTTGCTACCTATAATAAGAGTACTATAAAGTCTATAGTAATAAATAATATCTTTCTATATAAACTTAGTAATAAAGTAAGAGTTAGCTTATTATATCTATTAAGCTTTAATCTAATCTATTAGAAAGTACTAGGCTTTAACTATATTTTACTTACTAACCTTCTATATATCTAATAGTATATAAGTAAATAGTAGCTCTAAGGGTACTAAGAAATAGTAAGGGTTATCTATATATCTAGGTCTATATTTCTAATAATCTTTATAAGTATAGATCTATTTACTAACTTATTAATAGAGGCTATATTAATAGTATTACTCTACTAATTACTTAATAACTATATTATATTCTCTATACTTACTCTCTTAGTATATTTTTATAATAAGCTTAGTTTAGGTATGTAAATTATTAATAACTTATTATAGTATAGACTTATATATACTAAGATATATAAATAATAACTTATCTTTTAGGAAGTAATTTCTAGCTTTGTCCTTAAACTTATAGTATAGGCTAAGCTTAATTCTATCTAGTTATCTTAAGGTACTAAGATAATAAGTAATTTAGTATAAGTAATAGTTCTAGTATAAAGACTTATTTAGTATAGAGTTAGGAATATCTATAGGCCTTAAGGACCTTTATAGAATATTATTAACCTCTATAATAAGAATCTTAGTAGAGTTAGCTTTATCTCTATCTATCTATGCTTTATTAAAGAAAGAGATAGTAATTAGGTTTATAAAGAAGATTTACTTATTAATTTAGTTATTAATTTCTGCTTTAGTATTCTAGTTAAGCTTATTTAATAATCTACTAGATTTATAAGATAATTTATTAGCTATAGTATTTTAGTTTCTAGATAGGTACTTAACTTTAAAATTAAATCTATAAATCTATAAAATCTATTAGATAATAAGAGCCCTAAGTAGGTTAGAGATAGTATTATTAAGCTAAGTAATAAGAGTCTTAGTATTTATTTCTAGTATAAAATAATAGTTATAGAGGTAAAAGTAAACTTACTTAAGAGCTTTAAGTATACTTTTTTACTCCTTCTTCTTAGTATTATAGTTTAGCTCTATACTAATCTATGAGCTACTCTTATATCTAGAGACTATATACTTTCTATTAATATATTACTTAAGGATAGTACCCTAACTAAGGCTATTAATATTAATTATAAAGTAAATCTTATTTATATATAGACTATAGTTAAGCTTAATAAGAATAGGAATAGAGATAAGTTAATCCTTAAGAATATCTATAGCTAATTACTTAGGGTAGTTCTACTTAAATAGAGTATCCTTCTTTAAGAGAGCTATAAGTAGCCTAGCTATAGCTAAAAATTCCTAAACCTAGACTTAATAGAATATTATAATACTAAGAAAAGATCTAAGATTAGTAAAGTTATTATAAACCTCTTATTCCCTAATTTTAATAATCTTTAATTTCTCTAGCCTTTAGCTATTAATATACTATATATATTTTATAATAGTAATAGATTACTAAGCTTACTATAATTCTTTAATAGTAATAATATAGTTAGCTAACTTAATATTGATAAGTACCTTATTAATATTCTAAATATACTTTAGGATATATTTATATAGTCTAGAGTAGCTAGGAACTTCTTTATTATTATAGTTTAAGATAGAGTCCTTAATAGCTATATTATTAAGAAAAGCTTTATAATAGGTTAGGATTAAGTTATAGAGGATTTATATTATAACTTTTATAAACTAAGCTATAGAGTTAGTAGCTTCTTAAAGTAGGATATATATCTAAAGAAGGATAATTAGTATTATAAAGGTTATAATATTATAGCTCTATAGATCTAGTAAGACTTAGTTATACCTAGAGAAGAAGTCTAATAATAAGAGAAGCTAATATATTATAAAGTTCTCTAAGAACTTATTGCTAAAAGGGGGTAGAGCTATATTATATAGAGTAATAATATTAACCTTAGTTATAGAGTTAATAAAATACATCTTTCTATTTTTCTTTCTAATTAAAGAGAAGGGGTTTTAGTAAGCTATATAACTTTATATAAGGATATCCTTCTTTAGTCTATTCTTTAGAATTATTATTATGTTACTCTCTAAGGCTTATAGAATTAATATACCTTTTATTTACTAAGCTTTATAAGAAATAACTATAATAACTTATAGAAAAGCTATAGATAGATAAATAGATCTATAATACTTAAAACTCTATATAAGGGCTTTCTTTCTATTACTTAGAACTTTAGAGAATAGTTTCTTCTTTGTTTATTATTATTAAGATCTTATTAAGCTATTTTACTATAAGTTACTTCTCCTTAAAAATAGTTAAAAACTTTAATTAAATAATATCTATAAAGATACTTTTTAATACTAATCTAAGGTTCTTTTTTACTTTTACCTAAGCTTTTAGTTTCTACTTAGAGTTCTTTTTAAATATTAAACTATTAAAAAGTAAGTTATTAACTAGCTACACTTTCTTATTTTTTATCTTATATATTATATTAACGTCTTTATAGATAAAGAGTAGAATATTATTATAGATATAACTAATATATAGCTTATTTTATACTCTTATTAAAACCTTTCCTAAGAAGTTCTCTCTCTACTAGGACTAATAATATATCTAGGTATTAGCTATATTAAACCTAATTTCCTATTCTAAGTTAAAGAGATTCAAAAAGAATAAGAGCTATATTTTAGTAAAAAGAAAAAGTTACTAAAGTTTTTTATTAGTTATAAACTTTAGTAAGTTTATCTTATATACTACTTACTCTTTATAATACTTCTAGATACTAAGATTAAAGTTCTTAACTATATAACTAAGAGCTTTAGTATACTTAGGTTCTTTTATATTAAGGATATTAATAATAGTTCTTTAGTTTCTAAAAAGAGTAGCCTTACTATATATAATGAGGTACTTAGCTATTCTAAATAATATAGACTTTATATTATTATATAGCTTAATAGAGATTAGCTCTTCTTTTTATTAATAAGTTAGCTAATCTCTATTCTTACTTTATTTCTAAAAAAAAAGAGGTCTACTTAGAATATTAACTAGAAATACTAAGACCTTTTTTACTTTATAGCTAGATATATAATTAGGGTTTATATAGTTAGCTTTCTTTTTCTTTCTTTAGTAATAATATCTATAGAACTTCTTTAGAAAGGGTTTATAATAGTTAGGTTATTACTTATTTTTATAAAATTAGTATTTAGAAATATACTTTTATAATTCTAAGATAGCCTAGAGAATTACCTTTATTCTTAGTATAATAGCCTGCTTAAGAAGGACTTTAAGTACTATATAGAAGATATTACTATTCTTATTAAATATTATTAAGACCTCCTTATTCTCTTCTAATTCCTCTTAAACTAGAAAGTTAAAACCTTTTAGTAAGTTAGTCTTTACTTACTTTCTCTAGTATATATAAACTAAGCTAGCCTTTCTAGCTATAAAGCTATAGTTATAAACCTTTACTTAGTTATTTATTAATTTCTATACTTACTAAGCTAGTTACTATATTAGAATTAGTAATAGTAGTTTCCATTTTCTCTTCTCTATAGAAATTAAATAGGCTTATTAAGTATAAGGAAAGCTAGTAAGGTTAGGGAGAAAAGTAATAAAGTAACTAGTAAAATCTAAGGTATAGAATATTAATAAAGTATAGATCTTTTAATTACTAGCTAAAAAGATATTAATTATCTAAGTTAGTAAATATTCTAGAGTTATTCTAGTATATATAATAAATAGAGCTCTAAGAATTATATTCTTAGATATCTTATTATATAGACTAATAAAAAAGAGAATATTAAGTATATAATAGCTATTAATATAGATATTCTTAACTATTATACCCTTAAAGATTACTATAGCCTAAGTATTTATAAAGTCTTAGATACTTGGATATATAGAGATAATATTCTCCTATATATTATTATAGCTAATATACTTTTTAGAGATAATATTAATAGTAGTATTAATATTAATAGTTTTATATTACTCTAAGTATACTAACTAGCTAATCCTTATAGTAATCTAGAAGTATAGTATAATAAAGTCTTATATAGTTAAGACTTAGTATCTATAGATAACTACTATATAGTATAGATACTTTATTAAATTATTAAGGAAAGTAATTAGGATATTAAGGTTCTCCTTATGCTATATATTAAGTAGACTAATATTAGTTATATTAATACTTACTATACTATATAGAGATAGATAACTAAAGATAGAGAGTACTAAGCTACCTAGAAAGATATAAAAGATATAAATTATATCTATAAAGGGGTAAAAAAGCCTAGCTAAAGAAAAGGAGGTTAGGTAGAATACTAAGCAAAAGAGAATTATCTTAGAGTCCTATTTTTAGCTAGATATAGTAGTTCTATAGAGTATCTAAACTACTATAGCCTTCTCTTTATAAACCTAGGCTTAGATATAGATCTTAATAATACTAATCTCTATTTATAAAAGTACTTTATACTAAGATATAAGGGTTAGGTCTATATATATATTATTCTAATACTTAATCTCTTATATAAACGAGCTAGTTAATCTAGAGGTCTTTATAATATAGCTAAGCAGGTCTCTCTCGATAGATATAAATATATTTAGTTACTAATTTCTATTCTACTAGAGATAGTTCTAAATAACTAACTTTATATATTTATAAACTATATTATTATAGTTATACTAAACCTAGTAAAGGAAAAACTTAGAGATAGTAATCTTTCTATTTATCTACTTAGCCTAGAGATTCTTAATAAGAATCTAGCTCTTTAAAATTATAATAAAAAACTTAGGCTAAGGAGTCTTAGTAGGTTCTAAGAAACTACTATTAGCTAGAGTATCTTTATTCTTATCTATAACTTCCTTAATATAAAGCTCTAGAGATAGAGTAAGTAAATAAGTTAAGCTTAGATCTATAATATAGACTTTTTTCTTAGATTTAGTAATAGAGTAAGGTATTATATAATAGTTCTAAGTTTATTCTAGTTATAGTATTAATATCTATATTTATAGAGAGGATAATAGCTAGACTACTAGGGGTAGATATATAAATATTAAGAATATTATAGATAGTATCTAGAGTTACTATATTCATAGAAATAGTCTTTATAGTTAAAATAGAAATTAAGAGCCTTAGGGCTTTTTATATAGTATACTAAGTATACTTATTAAACTATTTATTACTCTTAAGCTAAGACTTAACTCTCTATAGATATAGAAAGTATCTATAAAGGTTAAGAATACTAGCCTCTAGCTACTTAGCCTTATTCATACTAGCTATAAGAATTAAAAAAGAGATAATTATTAAGTTATACTAGCCTTACTAATAGTCTTTATTAATTCTTTTTATTAAGGATCTAGATATAGAAGAGGCTCTATAGAGTACTTATTTACTAATAGTCTTTATAAAATAAATATAGCTTCTTATTAATAAAGACCCTAGTAGCTTTATAATCCCTAGTAAGATACTCCTCCTTACTATAGATATAGTAAATATTAAAGTTAATAGTCTCTATAAACCTTAGGAGCCTTAGCTAGTAATAAGGTTTAAGGCCTATAAAGCCTAAATAACTCCCTCCCCTTAGGTTAAAGAATATATAGCTATATCCTCTATATATAGAGCTATAGTTATAAAGGTTACTACTATAATAGTTATATTATAAAGGCTTTTATATAGACTAGAAATTAGTTATATTAGTAATATATATACTAACTTTATTAACTATATAATTATATTATAGAATATTAATATAGTACCTAGTTCTAATTTACTTAATCTCTATATCTTTAAGGTAAGTAGTAAGGTTATCTATCTAAGCCTTTTAGTTAGCAATACTAGTTACCTTATTCTTTAGTTTAGCCTTTATAGATAATATTTTTAATTATTTATACTTAAGTATAGTAATTAGTATACTAACTAGGATATTCTCTCTAATATTTTATAGTTATATATATACTTATTAAAACTAAACCTATTTAGTAATTATAATCTCTATTTAGATCTAAGGAACTAAAAAGAGACTTCTATAGTCTTTATAGAGAACTTTTAAGATATACTTTATAGTTTATTTAAGAAAGTAGTAAAAGATAATATAGTTAATCTCTATATTAAGTAATATAAATAGTTTTCTCTTAGCTACTCTATCCTAAAGATTACTAACCTTAGTAAGAAACTTAGAGATATATCTGGGGTTACTAATCTCTAGGCTAGAAATAAGGCTTTAAAACTTCTTATTTAGGTCTAGTTAAGTATTTAGATCTATAATACTATATATCTTATAGAGGTTATTCTTAAAGAAGAGCTAATTATTATATTAAGTAGAAATACTCTTAAAGGTTTATTAAAAAGGCTTAATATAGTACTAGCTAACTAGAGTAATTATCTTCTTCTTATTCTATCTATAGAGCCTAAAGTAGAATAGATAGTCTTTAAAAAAGTTAGAAATATTATTATTAATAAACTTAAGGGTTTCTAGACTATAAGGAATAATTAGGGTAATAGTATACTACTTTTATATAGCTTTAGCTAACTTTTTAATTACCTCTATAGTATTAATAATAAGTAAAGAAGCTAAGTATTTAGTAAAAAGTATAATAATAGCCTTTATAGATATAATCTTATCTTACTACTAGCCTAGGCTTACTCTCTATAAGCTAAAGAGAGCTAGTTTTCTATAATTCTTATACTTATTATAAATAATTTTACTAATATAGACTTAGTAACTAATTTTTGTATTTTAGAACTATAAAGATAAGGCTTTCTTAGATCTATTATTATCTATAGTAATAGAGTAAAGAGCTTATTTTCAAATACTCTTAAATATAGCTTTTTTAAAGGGTTCTATACCTAGAGTATAGTTCTTAGGGCTAGAGAAGTTTAAAATAGATATACTAACTTTAAGAACTTCTCTAGATTTCTTTAGGTATTATTTAGATATAGTATAGTAAGTAGTTAATATAATTTATTATAGTTTAATAATAGTATTAATATTAAGATTTATTAATATTTAAATTATTTAATAATAAAGGAGAAGAATTATATAGTAATTTAATATATAATAATTAAATAGATAGAGAGAGAGAGCCTTAGCCTTTTTCTCTTTCTATCTAGTAGTTATAGATTATAGACTAGAGATAGTTATTGCTTCTATTCCTTTTATAAATATATAGGCTCTTCTTCTTAATATAATTAGGAGTAGTTATAGCCTCTATCTCTTCTATAAATTTATAAACTCTCTTTTATTCTTTTTTATAAATAATATAATACTATAATCTTCTTAGATCTATAGATATTAACCATATAATAGCTAAGATAAAGCTTAAATTCCCTTAGTTAAGCTTATTAGCCTAATTAATATTATTAATTTATTACTTTATTACCAATTATTAAGTTCTAGAGTAAAGAAAGTAAATACTAGCTCTACTTTTATAAAGATTAAGGAGAAAAGAGAAAACTTTTTAAGTTAGTAAAGTCTAAAGCTATTATGGCTAGACTTTTAGGGTCTTTAGTATTTCTATTAAAAACTTTAGCTATATAGCTATTATATTTAATATCTTCTTAAATTAGGTCTATAAAGAGCTTTCTAAATATCTTTTTATAAAGTTTATTATTATTATTACTAAGTTTATAGAGTTAATATTTTATTATATAGTTAGGATAATATATTATAGTTCTATATTAACTATAAATCTATTTATATAACATAGAAGTATACCCTTTTGAAGGATTATAGAAGAAGTTTTAAAAGAGAAGAATCTACCTCTAGATATTATTAAAATAGGCTAATATCCCTAAGACTAAAATAATAAAACTATATATTTCTATATACTTATATAGAAATATTATAATATTATAGCTTTATATCTAGAGGCCTTAAAATAAAGGAAAAGATCTTACTATATATAGTCTTATTATTATAGATATAATCTTTTAAGTAAAAACTATAAAAACTTCTAAATAATAAAATAAGCTATCCTAAGGTATATATCTTAAGCTATCTAGATAACCTCTCTTTTTCTCCTATATAGAGCATAGACCTTCTATATTATGCTAACTAATGTGATAACCTAGGCAGTTTTAAACTAGGCTAATCCTATTGCTCTATCTTACTAGTTAAGTCCCTAGTAGTTAATATATAGCTATAGTTTTCTCCCTTTTTTAGGAATAAAGAGAATAGATATTTCTATCAAGCTTATAAATAGATAGATCTAGCCTTTTTAGAGAGCCTTTTTAGAGAGCTTTTTTAATATATTCTCTTAATTTCTATAACTTCTTCTTAGCTAGTAGGTAAATAGGTTTAAATAGGAGTTCTATTCTAGGTTCTAGGTTAATAGAGTAAGGTCTAGTAGTTCTAAAGTCTAGTATAGTTTCTATTAAGTTAATATTAAATACTTTTATAAAGCTATAGTATTCTAGAGAGATCTTATTCCTTAGACCTTTAGGAGTAGTTTCTAGTTAGTCTGTATTAATAATCTCTAGTTAGGTATTAAATAAATCTATTTTTAATAGTTTTTAGGGTATTATAATAAGTATTACTTGTATATTACTTTATATATACCTAAATTCCTTTACTATAGTAATAAGATAAATACTTTTTTTAAGTAGAGAAAAGGTCTAGCTTAACTTTCTCTAATTAAAGTTAGGTCTCTTAGTAAGGTACTAGAGTAGTTCTAAGATAGTATTATAGCTATCTCCTTTACTAACCCTAAAATTATATAATACTATTTACTATACCTCTACTATATTACTTATATATATTACTAATTTAGCCTCTAGCTACTATATAGTAATTTTACCTACTTTGCAACAGACCTTCTAACTCCACACCTTTTAATAATATATATAGCCTTTAGTTACGTAATTATAACTATCCTAACTATAGCTGCACTTATATATACCTATCTATAGCCTTATAATCCTTAACTTTACAGTTTAATAATAATATCTATTAACTTATCCTCTTACTTATTACCTATACTGCTAATACTATCTCTATTATAACTTTATCTACTAGCAGCTATGCTATTATTTATAATACTCTCTCTATTAATTATTATAAGCTATACTTACTAATCTCTATAGAGCTACCTTAGCCTTAGTATTATAGAGAGCCTATTTAAAGAAGGGCTAATAGATAGGGTATATAATAACCTAATTAACTTCTAATACTATATTTACTTATTTATATATAACATTATTATATATCTAGTTATCCCTTATAAAGGTATTAATAAGAGCTCTCTTAAGAGCTATATTAATAATATACTCTTAGTATTATCTAGGCTACTTAATAAAACAGAGGTTATTAATTATATTAATACTAAACTCTTATATAATCTTTTATATATTATTAACCTTAATAGATATACCTTTTATATAGCTAGTATATTAATATACTAGGTCTAGTATTAATATCTTAGAGAACTTATTATAGATTATAGAATAAGAATAAGGATAAGGAAGAGAGATAGATATAAAGCTCTATTTATAGTAGAGCTTTTTATACTTCTAGCTATAAGAACCTCTTAGGAGGTTAATAAGTTATCTCTTATATAGTAGTATTTATAGCACCTTACTAAAAGGCTTACCTTTTAGGCTTTTTTTATAGCACCTTGCTAGAAGGTTTAGTAAAGGCCTTATTAGTTAGGTCTAGCCACTTTAGGATTGCAAACTAATACTAATCTATGTTAGCCCAGGCTATAAGAGCCTTAGTAGCCTACTTAGCCCTAATGTAATTAGCCCTATTATATATAGCGCAGCGTTGCCCGCGCTATTACTATTCTACTAGTTTATTTAGCTAGTGTATATTTCTAACTTTATATAGTAATATTTAGAGAGTTTGCTTGCTAGTAAAAATATATAGAGTTTCTATATTATTATCCTTAACTAGTAGAGAGTATAGATTAAAGTACCTCTATAGTATTTCCTAAATTATATCTATAAACTAGGTGAATTTATTATAGTCTTTTTTGCGGGCAGGCTGTGTTATACCTATAAACTTAATATTACTAATTTATATATGCTATAATTAGAACCTTTTAAATTCTATATCTCCTTAAGAAGTAGTAGCCTAGAAAGCTTCAGTTAGATTATAGATATTAGTTTCTAATTCATAATATTCTTATTAACTCTATTATGAATAAGTATAGTTTCTATTTTCTAGCTATCTATAACCTAGACTTATATAATTACCTTAATATAAAGTAGCTATACTATATTTATTAAATTATATAAATAGTTATCTAGTTATTATTTAATAGTTATTTACTTAAGTAAGGTTTACTTTTAAATTAGAAACAACTATATTTTTTATAATAAGAGTATCTTAGTAAAATATATCTCTTTTTTCTATGGCTATAGTAAATAGTTTCCTTTTTAGAATCTTAGGAGTTATTCTTAGGTTATTTCTAGTAAGCTCTAGTTAGTCTCTAGTTTAATTTACTTTATTCTCTCTAAGTAATATTATGAAACTTTAGATTTCTAGAGTTATAGTACTAATTTATATTTTAAGTTTCTTATTATTATATCCTTAGGTTAAGTTCTTAGTTCCTTATTAATATTCTATAAAATTATATATTAACTATAAGTTTAGTACTTCTTACTTTAGTATTTAAGTTAAGTTATAATAATAATAATCTATTTACTATAATATAATACTAAAGTTTAGAATTTATTTATATTATTATATTAGCTATCTAGATCTTCTCTAGTTATTAATATAGGCTTTTTACCTTAATACCTTTATAATAGTTAATAAAGCTTTAATAAAACTATTTTAGGTATTAATAAGCTTATTTAAGTTAGGTTTAAGTATCAAGAGTTCTAGATTTCTTATTAATAATACTATAGATTAATTAGTTTTTTATGACTATCTAAGTAATATTCTTTACCTTATTTATATATTTTATTAAGAAATAAAAGGTTTATTATTTAGTCTTTAAGCCTTTTAGGTATATAATAACATATAATATCTATTATAGATTTAAAGTAATCTTATTTATTAGAAAATATATATTAAGGTTAATTATAAAGTAATTATAATTAGTCTAAGTATTTTCTTTATATTTAAGAATAGAAAAATACTTTTCTTAAAGCTTAGATTAATACCTTTTAGATTTAGAGCTATTACTAATTACTTAGTAAATAGTAATAAAGTTAACTAAAACTAACAGTTAGCTAGCTTTTAAGACCTTTAAATATTCTTATTTATATTTTAATTAGGCTTTCTTTTTTTCTCTTTAATAAATTAATCTAATTTAGGCTTTATTAATTAGTTAACTAGTAGTCTATTAATACTTTATTTACTATTCTACTTAGTAAGTATTTTATCTTAAAATATCTTATTTTACATTTAATTATTTAAAAGACTTTATTTAATAAAAACGCCTCTAGGTAATAGATTTAACTTTTTAGGGATTTTATAAATAAATATTATATTATTTTATATTATATTACTTTAATAATCTATATCTCTATTAATATAAATAAAAAAAAGAATATATTATAAATATATAGTATAGAATAAGAAAGTTAATATAGTTAGGTATAACTAAGGTTAAATATTCTTCTCTAGCTCTCTGGAACCTGAAAAGAGAACTAGAGCTTATTTAGAGAATATCTAGAGAATATCTAGTATCTCTCTATTATTTAAGTTATTTTTTAGACTACCCTAACTAGCTTGCTAAGCCTCTTTATAGGGGCTTAATCCTTGTTCTCAGCCTTAAGCTTATTCTAGCTTGTGATAATAATCACAGCCTACCCGGCTGCAATCCCCTGTCCTTGTTTACCTAGCGTCACTTGGGTTAGGGTTAGTCTAGCTATCCATGCTTTCCATAGTTTTTAGTTAACGACCCCCTGAGCTTCTGACCTCCTTCTGATGTCGGCCGCATTCGTAAGTTCCATTCACTGGCTGCTGATGGCTCAAAGGCGATAATAAGTGTATGGTTCTCGTTGCCTGCGAATTGCTTTATGAGGACTTGGAAGATGGATTCTCTAAGAGGATCACGATTGTATTGTTGGACTGCCTTGAGTATAGAAGCCTTGACCGCCAAGGGAATTATCTCAAGCTTTATCTACCTATCTTGGATGGCTTGAGGCTTATATCTAGTGCTTAGTTATATATCTGGATAGGCCAGGCATTTATTTTGACAGCAGTTATCCCCGAAAAATACTATGAGGCATTCTAATATCTGGAGCCGTTGTGAACCATTTTGTGTGGCCTTTAGCCTCGGGCCTCTTGGTGATCTCGCTATACGAGAGCACGATCTTCCAATAGCAAACAGCATGAATCTCTCGGAGCCTTCGACGTTGTTGCGCTGTCCGATGATTCGAAGTCCCTGGTCCTAATTGTAGGCTTGAACATGAAACAGAACTCTCTGGTCTGGCAGGTTATGATGAACTGTTATATCCAATACGCCAGCCTTCCTGTAAGAACTGTTTTAACGGCCCGATCCACTTAAACAGTTTGATAGCGAGTTTCGACCCGTACACGCTGCATCTGGCGCAGCCCCGATTACGATACTTTTCTGGAGACAGTTTCAGACGCTGCATAGACCAGAGATACCTATGCCTGCTCCGAGATACCTGATTTGAGTTGCACAAGTCATCATGCTCAACCGTATCTTAGTTGGCTAGCTTTTTGACCACCGCGTCGAAACAAGCCAGTCATGGGCCCAGGATGGTGAAGTTGAAGTTAAAGCTAGCAGCGGCCAACTCAGCATCACTATTTAAAAGAAAGGCAGAAGGTCCTCATTATTATTAATAAGAGGGATTATTATATAGAGGGGGTATTACTTCTTTTATAGTTATTTATCTTAGCTTAATTTAACTGCTTTATCTTATAGAAATACTTATTTATAGTAAGAAGGATTACTACTCTCTATTATTCTTTATTACTACTTATAGAGTATTTTAAAGAAGTATTATTATTAATAATAAGGTTTAGTTAGTATATTTTATAAGGATATTATTAGCTTTTAAAAGGTTATAGTATAATTATAAAAAGATAAAGAAGATATAAATAACTTATATAAGTTAAGTTTTTAGTAAATTACACACTTAAAGGCTTAAATATTAATATAATACTTTCTCTTTTATATAGATATAATATTATAGTTAGTAATAGATTTAGTAAGTTAATTTAGCTAATATAGTAACTATAATATTATATAAAGTTACTCTTTTAGGTTAGATATTAAACCTACTTAAATCTAGGCTTAATATTACTATTAGTATTTTATAACTCCTCTCTCTATTTAGGCCTCTATAATTATTTATAACTTATTAATAAGGCCTAACTAAGTAATAAATCTCTTATAAAACTACTATAAGAGGGCTTTTATAAGTCTATTAGCTATTAGTTTAGCTAAAGGGGTGTGAATAACCTTAATATATCTCTCTATAACCTCCTATTAAAACTAGTAGTTATAAATATTAATATAGCAGAGTTTTATCTATAGCTAAAATATCTCTTTAATAATAAGTTCTATAATTTATAGATTATTATACTAAATTATAACTTTTAGTATTTTAGTAACTATAGAATCTATAAATTTATATAGTTTATTATTTAAGAGAGAGATTTATAGAGTAGTAATAAGTTAACTTATAAATAGTTCCTCTTTTACTACTTAAAAAAGAATAAGAAGCTCTATCTCTATAGTTAATATAGTAACTATATTTTACTTATTTACTCTCTATAATATTATCCCTTTAAAGAGCTTTATTATAAAGGATTAGGAGCTTTTATAGTTTAGTATATTATTAGTAAAACTAATATCTAATATAACTTTAAGTTCTTTAATTAATCTCTTAAAAACTCTATATTCTAGGTATAGTTTCTTTATTTATATAAGATATTAAATAATATAATTAGTAGTATATTAATAATAAAGCTTAGGGTTTTAGTTAAAATAGGTAAGTTTACTAACTATAAATAAGATATTAGGTCTTATTATTACTATAGTATATAATAGTAATTCTACTTTTTACTAATATCTTATAATATTAGCCTTTATTATCTCTTCTTTATAGAGCAGGAGTTCTTCTTATATTATTAAGGTTTTATAGTCTCTTATTAGTTTACTATCTAGGAGTTTTAATAGCTTCTTAAAAAAGGATAACTATAAAAGTTATAGTTTATAGCTATATTAATCTTAAATAATCTTAATTCCTAGAAATTACTAAATATCCTTTTTTTCTTTAAGATAGTATTATAGTTAAAGTTTACTAATTAGCTATTTTACCTTAATCTTTTTAGAAAAGAGATATATAAATATATAGTTATTAATATAGAAAAAGAATAGGATCTTATTATTATACTAATAGTAGTTTTTACTAGCTACTTACTTAAATCTACTTATTATAAAACCTATTTCTAGGTATTATTACTATAGAAGTAGTAAATAGTAAAGTTTATAGAGAGCTTTAAGTAACTTTAAAAAATATCTACTCTTTTAATATCTTAGTACTATCTCTAAATAAACTTCTTTATTAAGATTAGCATAACTAAAAGCATTAAGTATATTATATTATAGAAAGTTTATATTAAACTAGTTTATAACTATAATAAGAATTCTAAAAGATATACTAACTAAAGTAATAGTATAAATATCCCTTAAATTATAAAGCTATTAATCTTCTCTAATAATAAGTCTTACTTTAACTTTAATAAGTTTTCTATACTTATCTAGCTTATAGATATATACCTAGTAGTAGTTAAGAACTTTATAACCTTATATTATTATACTAAGTACTTTAATCTATAAATTTAATAGTTTATAACTATTTAGATATAATTTTTTAGCTTCTCTAAACTTATCTCTTAATAGATAACTAGCTAGTTAGCTATAAGATAAAAGTAATAATAGTAGATCTCTCTAGTAGATTTCTTTTAGATATCTCTTTAACCTATTCTTAGTAGAATTATTTAATACTATTAAACTAAGTAGGAAGCTTCTAGCTTTAAGGCTTAATACCTAATTATACTTTTCACTAGCTTTAAGTTAGCTAAACTATAGATATAGATAGAGGTTATCTTACTACTTAATTAATTTACTTAGCTTTATACTAACTAGAAATACTACTTTATAAAAGGTTTTTAAATTAATCCTAAATTTCTCAGATTTAGTAGTAATAATTTCTCCCCCCTTTACCTTAAATCTTTTATTACTTAGAAAAATAATAAGAATAAGATTAAAATAGAGTAATAAGTTAGAACTAAGCTTAGAAATATTTAAATTTATATTATAGCTAGAACTTAGTTAGTATATTAACCTTATTAGTCTTTATTAGATTAGTTAGTAATAACTATTTAGCTTTTTTATTATTCTTAGTATTATCTAGGTTTAGTATTTATTATAGTTTTATTAACTTAATAATATTATTATAGTAGTTATATATCTCTTTTTAGTTTATCTTTTAAAGATTATTCTTTTACTTATTAATATTACTACTAAATCTAGTACTTTTATTAAACTTAATATCTCTTATAGTAATAACTTCTTACTTTACTAAGTACTAAACTTAGTAAGAGTTTAATAAAATATAGCTAATAAGATATCTAATCTAAGCCTTAGAGTTAAAGTACTAAAAGCAGTTTTTATAAAGTTAAGCTTATATAGTTAAGGTAAATACTTTATAACTATATTATTATAGATAGGAGATATTTAGTATAGTAGTATTACTCTTTATAGACTAGTATAGAAGTTTATATAGAGTTTTCTACTTTCTTAACTATAATAGAGTATAGTTATATATATAGGTTACTGCTATATAGATCTCTAGCTATAAATAAGATAGAAGTTTTAATAATAAGTAAAGATATCTAGCCTTTATCTTTATAACTACTATAATTCTCTCTTCTCTTCTATTTTAAGCTTATATATTTAATACTAATAATTTAATTTAAATACCTATTATCTAGATAAGGCTTTCTATCTCTAGATATTTTAGGATTTTATTATTATATTTAAAAGCATTAATTATAACTTTTAACTTCCTTTTAACTAAGTTAATAAATTAGGTAAATACTTTTATTAAAGTCCTAGTTAAGCAGTCTTTAAGGTAATAGTTCTAAGTATAACCTAATAGTTAGTTTATAAAAGGCAGGAGAGTTATAAAGCCTCTATATCCTTATTTAAATAAGTAAAAGTCTAGAGCTATTTATCTCCCTAGTATTAAGATTAAAATAGACTCTCTAAGTATTTATTATACTTATTAGATTATCTTCTTTAAACTATATATATTATAGTTTACTATTATTAGAGATATTCTGCCTTTTACTTTTATACTATATATTACTATCTCTAGATAGTATATTATAGCCTCTCTAATATAGCTAAGTTAAAAGTATTAGTTACTATAAATACTTTTCCTTAGCTTTTTTCTTATTAAGATAGTATAGATATTATATTATAGGGAGATTAGAATAGTATTATTATAGAACACTACTTAAGACTTCTTTAGTATATACTTAAGAATATATTAATTATAGATATTAAGTACTTTAGCTATAAATATACTATTTTATTATTAAAGGTAGTAATTATTTAGTCTATTATTTTAGTAAATATCCTTTTTTTTGAAGTATCTATAAAATATAAGATTACTTACTATAGTATTATAGTAAATAGTATTAGAGAGGTATAGTATTACTAGATAACCTTTAGGTTTAATAATATTTACTATTATAGATCTATAATCTTTAATTAGTATTAATTTAGATTCTATAAGAATAAAGTCTTTATTATAAGTATTATATAGAGTCTTAAAGCATTTAAGGTTATTTAAAATATAAACTATTAAGCCTAAATCTAAAAGTATTAATTTAGATAACTTATAGATATAAGTTATAGTAAATACTGCCTTCTTAACTCCTGCTCCTTCTCTATATTACTTTAGGAGTTATTAATCCTTAATAGAGATCTTTAAATAGTTAATCTTATTTACTAATTCTCTCTTATAGTACTCCTTTATAAAGTTAGTAACTATCTTACTTAGAGCTTAGTTATTAGGTACCTTATTAATAAAGATATACTAGCACTTTTATAGGTAGTAGGGATCTATATATATTTAGTACTTATTAACTCCCTTTTTATACTTATTTTATTGATTATTAAACCTTTTATTAAGTTATCTCTTCTTTAACTTACTTTAAGGTTAAGGGATCTTTATTAAGTAGATTAGAAGGTTAGTTATTATTAGTCTAAAAGCTTTATTCTTAGTAATATATAACTTTAAGGCTATAGTATTAACTATTTCTAGAACTTTACTTTATATACTTTTAATAAGATTATTAAGCTTTAGAGTTTTATTATTAGCCTCCTTTTTATAGATTAACTTATATATTATAGTTTATAAAGAGAGAGAGGTTTAGTAAGTAGTATAGATAAAGTTATTAAACTATTCTAACTTCTTATTATCCTCTACTATATTAACTACTCTTAGTTTAGATATAGCTAACTTATACTTATTAATCTATTTAGTAGTAAACTTCTAAGTTATAATCTTTTCTTTATAAGAAACTTAAAGGACTTTTATATAGATTACTCTTACTATCTTAAGTTACTAAGTATTATTAATTCTAGCTTTTATCTTTAGATAAATAATAATATCTATAATAGAGTTTTAAGATATAAAGCAGGTTAATTAGTACTTAGAGTTAACTATTTCTTAAATATAGTCTTTAAATTAGACTATAATCTTATATAAGTTCTTAATATCCTTTATTTTATTCTTATATATTAATAGCTATATTATATATATATATTAGTCTTATTTTATTAAGTTATTAAAGAACTATACTAGCTTAGATTCTATTAGTATTACTTATCCTACCTCTAGCTAAGCTATACTAAATACTAAGGTAGATAATCCTCCTATCTTAGTATTCTAGATATTAGCTATTAAGAAGTTAGCTTTTTAGAGGTAGTTCTAGAACTTTAGCTTTCTTAGAATAGTATTTAGAATAATATTAAGATTCTTCTGCTTAATATTCTCTAGGTTAATATATTTCTATAGTTCTATTACCTAAAGTCTATATTAGGTTTAATCTTACTATAGAGGCTAATTAGCTAAACTATTAAGTATAGATAAGAAGCTAGAAGCTATAGTAATACTAGTAATAGAGAGTTTACTATAAACTTATATATTAATAATATAGAGGTAAATTTAATATTATAAATTTATCTAGATAGCTTTAATTAGTATTATATATAATAATTAGATTGTTAATTATTAAATTATATAGTATAGAGTTTAGAATAATAATATATTAAGTATATAGCTCTCTAGAAATCTCTATGCATAGATCTATGCATTACTTACGCCTAAAAGTGGCTAATATCTATGTTATGCTATTGCGCCACAGTTGCTGCTGCTTTTGCGCGCATTTGGCGCGTCACTATATATACTAAGGGGTCGATTTAATATAACTCAACCTACTCTATTAACACCTCCCAAAACGCTCCCACGGAAACATTTTGATATAGGGAGCTTAATAAGTCAAGAGACCTGTGCTGTTAATAACAAAAAACACAGCTAGTTTTGCAACTCAGCGTAGCTAAGTTACCCAAGACCCTATTAACGTTAGCAATCTTAATAATACCGATAATGCTGCTGCTATTATTAACCTCCCTCTACTGCTAATCTCAGTAAAATATAGCTTTATAATATATTATTGTTCCCACCCTTTGCCCTCTTTATTATCTTCCTCACTACTCTACTTATTGCTTTCTGTATTATCCTCCTCACTACTCTCTATACTTTAGCCTTCTTAATATTCCTCTGCTTTCCTAGTAATAATCACCTTAAGGCTTTTAACTATTATAATAGTATTTATTAAGGTTTAATAAGGCCTAGTTCTAGATCACTAATATTTCTATACTAGCTAGATTTATTATAAATATATTATATAGTTTCTATAATCCTTTAATATACTATAATTAGGATAACTTCTATAAGAATATCTCTCTATCTCCTCTCTATCTAGCCTTTCTAAATAAGTCTATAGCCTATTAGGCTTTATAAAGAAAGGGCCTTAATAGCAGATTCTTATCTCTTATTCCTTAAATAATTAAGTTACTGTTTTACTATCTTTTCACTACTTACTATTAATAAGAAGAGTCTCTAGTCTTTCTCTATATTAGCTTAGCCCTAGTATACTGCCTTAATATATTAATACTATTTATAATCTAGCTATTACTATCTTTAAAATAATATATTATTAAAATCCTCTTATTTAATACCTAACCACTATTCTTATTAAGATAGTTACTAAAGTATAAATAGTACCTTCTTAGAATAAATTTTAAGTAATATATATATTAACCTAGTACTATCTAAGAAAATAATAGAATCTGTTTAGGTAGTCTACTAAAAAATAAGTATAGCACTATAGTAAGTTAAGGACCTTATTGCTTTATACTAAGAATATAGTTATGCTATAGATACTAAAGTATAAATATAAAACTATAGATCTCTATAATTAATTGTTATATATATAGGTATAGAGTAAGTGGAAAGAAGTTATCTATTATAGCAGAAAAGAGAGTAGCTATAGATAAGGGTCTATATATAGGGCCTCGCAGTGCTTAGAAGCACACAGAGTGCATAGAGGGTGGCACTAGTAGCGCTAAGAGCTCTAGAGGAGGTCTAGGCTACACAACACACCCCCCCAGAAACAGCAGAGCAGGCTAGTAGAGCAGTCTCCACAAAGCTAGTTCTAAATAGAAAAGAAGCTATCTATAATAGAGCATATATAACACTTATAGCATATAGTAAGATATTAGTAATATAAGGGGGGGGCTGCCTCTAATTATTACTAGAGAGGCTTATTAGGCATATAAGCCTAGCAAATATATATTATACTAGCCTATAAGCATAGTCTTTAATAGTATAACACACTCAGGAAAATATACTATCTCACAGATATAGTCTTTAGTGCTATAGCACTAGCTTATAGGTTAATTATAGGGTAATAAAAGAAAAAATCAAGCATAATAGAGGGGGTTATAGCGTGCACAGCATAGCGGGTATAGTGTGGCACAGCATAGCGGGTGCAGTGCAGCGCAGCGTCACAGGTGCGGCGCAGCGCAGCAAAGTGGGCGTAGCGCAGCGCAGCAAAGCAGGTACAGCAGGCGCAGCATGGCGCAACATACGTGGCGCAGCGGGTACAGCACAGCAAAGCGGGCGTAGCGCAGCAGGTATGGCGCAGCGCAGCAAAGCAAGGTGGGCGTACAGGGGACCCCTGTTAGTAGGGTTTAGACCCTCAGCCAGGCGCACACAGGCGTATTGCAGCATGCAAGTCGGCGTAACGCATCAGGCGCGCAAGTCGGCATAACGCAGCGGGCGCGCAAGTCAGCGTAACACAGCGCACAAATTAGCATAACGCAGCGTGCAAGAAGAGTAGAGGTAGAGGTAATAAGCATATATAAGATCAACTCTCCTATGCCCATAGCAGGTAACAGTCAGGGTAATACAGAGCTAGGCTCATAACTATCACATATATAGGTATAGGGCAAGTGGGAAGAAGTTATCTATTATAGTAGAAAAGAGAGTGGCTATAGATAAGAGTCTATATATAGGGCCTTACAGTGCTCAGAAGCGCGCAGAGCGTGCAGAGGGCAGCGCCAGTAGCGCCGAGAGCTCTGGAGGAGGTCTGGGCTATGCAATATTAATTTATTAATAATAGATAGGTTAACCTATAGTCTAGCTCTATAGTATTATCCTGCTTACTGATTTAATAGAAAAGAAGAGAATAAGGGTAATAAGTATAGCTTAAAGGCAGTTTCTACTCTAGACTAAACTTATTAATACTACTGCCTATAGAATATAGACACACCCCCTCCCTAGTAATAACTATACTAATATACACTACCTATTAAGTAAATTAATCTATAGTTTACCTAGGCTAGAGATATAAGTAATTAGCTAATACTAACTTTAAGCTTAAGGAACTTAAGAAAAACATCTAGGTATATTATTAGCTCTCTGGGGCTCTTAGGCCTAACTAGATTAGTCTTAGTACTAGTAGCTAGCCTAGGTTTTAGTAGAGGGAGTCTAAGCTATAATATAGATATACTAAGGGCTTCTACCTCTATAGTAAAGAGACTAAAGTGTGATTAAGGTATATAGTATATATATTAGTTTAGATATTAAAATAACCTTATAGTAATATAAGAGTGCTGGTATTAGTAATAGTACTGTTACTACTAGTTACTCTATAAGGTATCTTCACTAATATCTCTTATCTTTCTTTTAATATTTTAGCTAACTGGGTTCTTATTAAGAGCAGTAAGTAGCTATTAGGTAGATCTAAGATATAGGCCTTCTTGGGTGACTTTAGGAGGTGGTCTCTAGATAACCCTAAGTCTATAATACTATCTAGTTTATATAGATCTTTCTCTTTCCTGATATTATATCTATACTTAATATACTTAATATTAGGTAGGATTCTAATAGTTAACTACCTTATCTATATATATATTATGCTTAATATCTAATTATATATAGTTTCTATATATAGCTATTATTAAAGTTACTATATATTATAAGACTAGTTCCCAGCAGGGTCCTCTAGTTAACTATATGCTTAAGACTACTAACCCTGCCTATATATAGTCTTGCTAATCCTTAAATCTACCTTATCTATAGTATAAGTCCTTAATCTATAGCTTCTTAATCTTATCTAAGTTAGTATAATCTATTATAATAATATTATAAATAAATATAGCTAGGGTTGCACTTTCCACAGGCTGCTTTATTTGCTGATCCTACTACCTATCTAGCGTTAGTTTAGATAAGCTTTTCCCTCTCCTATCTCTAAGAGCCTTTACTAATACTGTTAAATACTATAGCCTAAATTATAATTATATTAAGTTTTATAGCTATAAAGTTAAGCACTATATCTATATACTCTTTCTAATATATATATATTATAATCTATAAGTAGCAGTTAATATAGCTTATATAAAGGGACTCTTTCTGCAGTTCTAGCTAAATTAGATATATAGTAATTTGCTCTAAGCTTATTGTATTTACTTAATTATTATCTAATGCTTTCTTAGCTAGCCTTAGCTAAATATCTCTATTTAATACTAAATATCCTAGGTAAAGGGGATTTAATAGTAATATATAGCTAGTCTAAGAAGTGCTATCTCTAAATAGATAGTGCTACACTAAGCTATAAGCATAATCTAGTAGCTACCTAACTAAATATTTCATACTAAGGATATAAATTATTCCTAAACCCCTTAGAAATAAGCAGAAAGATAGTAAGTCCCTTATACTTAATCTTATTACTTAAGGGTTAAGCTAAGAATATCTACTGCTCTGTTTTACTATTTTTATATTTAGCCCCCTTAATTACAGCCTAAATCCCTTAGTCTATAGTATAATAGCCTAAAGTAACTTATAAATATTTAGTTATAAACTAAACCCCTCTGCTATAAAAACTTAATACTTACTGGTTTTATTAAGCTGAAGCTGATACTAAAACAGATTATGTAGCCTAAGTTTAATAATTATTCTAGAAGATCTGCTGTTGTCTCTCCCGGCGCCTTGCTAATATATTCTTTAAGTAACTATTATATTAATAATAACTTGTTTAGTATAGACTATATAAACCTTAACTCTAGTATTATACACACTAACTCTAATAGTAAGAAAGTCCTAGGATTAGATATTTATAATATATATATATATAAGTATATAATCTTCTAGTAGTTAAAGAAGCTAGTGAAGTTTGCTCTATAGCAATATCTATATAAGCTTATCTATCTATCTAAAATTATAAGTTCTATAACCTAAAGAACTCCTATTATATTATAATAGCTAAATTAAATAAAGAAAAAGACTTTGCCTCTGTATTTAAATCTAACCTTAGTAACTACTATATCTCTAAAGGCTTAGTAGAATAGAATTAGTATATATTGTAAGAACGGCTATATAGGTTGAAAGAGAAGTAGAAAAGTTTCCAAAGTAGTATAAATAGATTTCAGGCAATAAATAGTGTATAAGAGTAACTTTTCGGGTTTGTTGCATAATATTCGAATAGAGGAAGAAATATAGATATTAAAAGATATATATATTAATAACTGCATAGATATCTAAGGCCTTAAAAGGTGGGGGAAAAGGTAGGTATATATAGACGATTTAGTTCCTGAGGCTTTATAAGTGCTTATACAGCCTTACACAGCTTTTCCGCTTAGTAATAGACTTTAGTAAGCGGCATAAGTATCTCAGTTTAGCAAATATTACTATATTTAGTAATAATAAGCTATAAGGTTTAACTTAAAGTTTAAAGTTTAACCTTATTTCCAAATCTTATTATTCCTTGTAAAGTATATTATATAATTTCATAATACACATAATATAATATATATACTAGAATATGCTATTTTTTATAAGGATTCTAAATATATTATCCAATTCCTGATACCTCTTATATTCATAGAGTTATAACACTCTAAAGGTATAGTGATAATAATATATAAGTTCCTTTTATAGCAAATAGGAATAATATATTTCTTATATACCCCCTTAAGGTATATATATAGATATATATAATACCTTATAATTATAGGAAATATATATTTCTAAGGAAAAAAAATAAACCTTAGTAGAAAAAAAATAAAAAATAAAAAGATTTATAATAAGGGAAAACCATATATAACTAATAGTTTAATTTTGCCACTGATTTATATATATCAGTTTTACTATTAATAGGTAAAAAACCCTTAGATATAATATTTAGCCTAGTTTTAACTAGTTCCAGGATATTTTTACTAATAGGTTTAGTTAGAATATCTACTATATTATCTTTAGATTTAATATAGAATAGTTCTACTAAATTATCCTAAATAGCATTTCTGCTAAAATAATATTTAATATTAATATGCTTAGCCTTTTTATAAAATTCTGGATTTTCTGCTAGCTTTTAAGCTGCTTAATTATCTATAAGAATCTTAGACTTTTTAAGATTATAGTCTATAGAAGCTTCTTTAAGTATAAAGTTATAGCTATTATATAAATAAATAGCCTCTTTTACTACTTCTAATAAAGCTATATATTCAGCTTCACAGCTACTTAAAGTAACTGTTTTTTATTTTATAGTATTCCAGCTTATAATATTATATAAGCTAAAACAGAAGATATAGCTAGAAGTAGACTTTCTATCTTCTATATCTCCAGCCTAATTAGAGTCTGAAATCCAATAATATTATAATTAACAATATTATTACAGTTATAATATAAACCAATATCAGGAAATATATTTAAATATACCTAAATACAGTTTAATACTATTATATAATCCTTAGAAGGATTAGTTATATATCTAGCATATCTATTAACTGGATAAGTTATATTAGGCCTTATTTTTAAGGCTAAATATATTAGAGATCCTATTTCTTATTAATAGAAATTAATATCCTCTTCTATAGCTTATTCCTTATTAGATACTAAATATTCAGTATTTATATAAGATATAAGTATAGGATATAGGTTTGTTTTATTATACTTATATAATATTTTATAAGTATATTATATTTAATATATATATAAGGCTTTATTTTTCCTATCTATTATAATCTTATTACCAAGAAATATAGTAGGAACCCCTAGTTTTTTAATCTTTATATACTTAGAAGTATTACTATAGATATAGTCTATAGTTTGCTAATTTATAGCAATAGCTAATATATCATCCACATAACAAGCCATTATAGCTTTATAACTTCTAGTATTTAAGATAAACATAGCTTTATTATAGAGTGAAACTATAAAGCCTGTTTTTAATAATACTTCTTTTAAGTATTTATACCATAATCAAGGGCTTTGTTTTAGACTATATAGAGCCTTTTTTAACTTACAAACTAACTTAGTTTGTTTTTTATAATTATAGTTATATAAGGCTTCTAATTTATTAGTTTTATTATTATAAATAAATCCAGTAGGTATTCTAATATAGATATCTTTATCTATATTAGCATAAATAAATGCTAATATAATATTATATTATTTAATAACCCAACCTAAATTTATAGCTATATTTAATAGAAATCTATAGCTTTCAGGTCTACAGGTAGTACTAAAGGTTTCAAAGTAATCTATACCTATATATTAATTATAACCTTATACTACCTAACAGGCTTTATACCTTATAGGTATATTTTCTAGATTATATTTTATTCTATAAACCCATCTTCCACCTAATATATAGGCATTATAGTTTTTTATAGTATTTTTATTAATTATAGTCTAAGTATTTTGTTTATATAAATCAGATATCTCTTCTTCTATAGCCTAAATCTATTTAGATTTATTATCTAAATTTATAGCTTATTTATAAGTTAAAGGTTTTAATAAAGTATTAATACTTAATATATAAGAGGATTTTCCCTTATTATTATTATAAGCAGATAAAATCTCTTTTATTTATAGGCAGTTATTTATTATAAATAGTACACTTTCTTTTTCTACCTATAAATATTCTTTTAAATCCGCAGGTAATTTATAGGGGATTTATATAGTAAATTTAGACTTTATTATACTATTATTATTATTTTTAATAGTATTATTACTAGTTTTACTAGTATTATCTTTATTATTTCTATCTTCTAGATTCAGACTTAGATTTTTATCCTAGTTATAAAAACCGCTTAGTTTATATAGATTATTATATATAGGATTATTATCCTTATTATTTTGAGAAGATGAAAACGTATTTTCATAGATTATTATATCTCTAATCTATAAAGCCTTTCTTTTAGATATATTATATACCTTATAGCTATTTAATCTATAATTAACTAGTATAGCTTTTATAGCTTTATTATCTAGTTTTTTAAGATATGGATCTTTATTCTTATAATAGCATATACTACCCTAGGTTTTAATATAAGTTATAATAGGTTTACTATTATTTTTAACTTTATAAGGGGTTTTATAATTTAGGCTTTTATAAGGAGTTCTGTTATATATATATATAGCAGCCAAAAAGGCTTCTCCCTATAGATAGTTTAGTAGATTTGCAAATTTAAGCATTAATCTTATTTTATTTACTATAGTATATATAATATATTCTATAAACCTATTAGGTTTATATATATAAGCAGCTATAGTATTATATTTTATTCCACTATTAATATATTCTTTATTAATAGTTTTATTATTAAATTCAGTACCACTATTAGTACTAAATTCCTTTATTTTAAATATAATTATCTCATATTAATTTTTATATTCAATAAAAGATAGATAAACTTCTAATTCACTCTTAGTTTTTAATAATTTACTAAAAGCAAATCTAGACTTTTTATCTATAAATATAATAAAATATCTATAATTATTATAGGTTTTAGGTATTATAGGTCCATAGATATCTATAGCTACCTTATATAAATAAGGATAATCTTTTAACCTATTATTAGATATTCTATTTACTTTATTAGTAAATTTACCTAGAATACAGGCTTTATAAGTAAGGTTATTTATTTTAGATATATTATCTATTATTATTTTATCCTTATATAGCTGTTTTAAAGCTTATATACTAATATAGCTTAGTTTTTTATACTATAATAAAGCTTTTTATTCTGCTATTTTTAAAGAACTCTTCTTAGATAATTTATCTTCTTAGATATATATATCTTTTAATAACTTATTATCTTAAATAGTTATTTTATTTTAATCCTTATTATCTATACTATTTAATATAGTATTAGATAAATATAAAGAAGGATCTTTTATTACTTTAGTATTAAAGTAATATAAGTTATTCTTTTTACCCCCTTTAACTAATAGTATATTATTAGTTATATAATATAATAAAGGAGTGCTTTTCCAAACTATATAAGTAATAGCTTATTTATCTAGTTAGGATTAACTTAAAAGATTAATATCTAAGTCTGGTATATAAAAACAGTTATATAAAATAATACTATTATTATTGGGAAACTTTAATATAATATCTCTAGCTAAAGTAGCTATAAAAGTGTTTACTTATCCCTATTTAACTTATTTATTTATTTTATAAGTTTTATAAAAATAATCCTTATTATTAATAACATAAATTATAGTATCTATATTAAGATAAAATTTAATAGTATTTAAATTATTCTAAAATATACTATTATTATTATGAATAATATCTTAAATTATATAACCTATTTCAGGTTTAGTATGCTTATTATTATTATAAAGTAAGGTTATATTTACGTTTTTAAATTTAATATCTTCTTCTTTAATATTAATATCTATATTTAGATTTAATATAGAAGGAAGCTATATAGTATTAACTTCTTTAGTATTAGTTATATCTAATAACTTAATAACCTTTTTATCTTCTTCTTTTTCTTTTATTTTAACTAATAGAGTATTTTTAGTACTCTTTTTATTAGTTAGTTTATTTTTAAAAGAAGTAGATTTATAGATCTTTTTATCTAAGTCTTTCTTTTTAGACTTAGATTTAGTTATAGTATTAAAGGCTTATTTCTATTCTTTTAGAGCCTTTTCTAGATATAAGAAAAAGCAATCTACTTCTATATAACCTGTTTTTTTATAGTTTTTATAGAATAGACCCTTAGTTTTTTTCTAGAATTTCTTAGTTTTATTTTTAGCCTTAATATAAGTAATATAATTACTTATATCCTCTTTTCTTTTAGATTTATCTAATAAATTGGTAAATAAAGAGTCTAGAGTATAAGCTTCTAAATCCCTTCTTAAAGACTAAGTTATATTAGTTATAAAACCCTTATAACTTTTATCTAAGAAATTTAATATCTTAGCTATAATAACCTGCTTAGGTAAAGCTAGGTCTTTATTAGCTAGATTATTAGTTAACTCTTTAACCTTATTTAAAAAGGTTTCTAAGTTATCTATATTTTCTAAGGTTATATTAAAGAATTCTTTATAAGTTATAAACGTATTACTAAATCCCTTAGACTTATATAGTTATTTTAACTTAAGCTAAGCTTCTAGAGCTATATTATAGTCCTTTATAACCCTAAGAGAACTATCTTTATATAATAATCTAATATAAGCTAAAGACTTATTATTTATATTAGAATTATTTTATAATAATAGGGTTTCTAAGTCAGTATTAATATCCTTACTTATAAGTAGGGATTTAAACCACAAAGCCTATATCTAATAGTTCTTACTACCTGAAAGTTTTTAAAAAGTTATCTTAGATATCTCTATTATTTATATCTTAATAAACTAATTTAATAACTTCTTATAAACTTAGCTTTATATAGAATACTTTTTACTTATATTTTAAAGTAATCTTATTAATTTAGAATTAATATATTTAAGATACTTTTAAAAGTAGATTTAAAGCAGTTTATTTTTACTTATTTATAGAATAGTTTTCTTAATTAAAAGCAGTTTAATATATTAAAGAAGAACTATTTAAAGTGAGAGTAGTTTTTAACCTCTTATAGTATTTTTGTTTTATAACTAAATAACTAATAAAAAGTTGATATATTTCCTCCTTTTTACGCTTATTTTTATATATACTTTCCTGTATTTTATTCAGTTTAAAATCAGTTAAAATCGGTAAGTAAAATTAAAAGGACTTTTTATTTGGTTTTTTATTTTGATTTAAGGGTACTTCTTGCTCAATTTAAGGGTATTTCTTAGACTTAGTAATAAGTCTTTAATTTGGACGTAATATTGCTTTGTTTAGCCGTTTTAACTGGTTTAAACCAGTTAGGTAGACAGGGTATTTCAAATAGGTAGTTAGTAGAGACTTTCTCTAGCAAATAGGCCTCTATTATAGTAGAGGGCTTCCAAATCGGGTAATCTCAGTAATTAAATAACTTAGGTGATATAATAAATTGCTAGTAGAGGTTATTTATATAGAAGAATATTATTATTAATTATAGAATCTCGGATTCAGTATAGGTAATAAAAGGTTATTCTCTTATATAAGAGATATTCTTATAAGGAATAGAAATATAAATATAGAGGAATAAATTGCTCTTTAGGGGGCCTATAAGCTGTTTAGGTTATAATAAGCTGGGCTTATAACCTATAAGAACAGCTATATAGGTTAAAAGAGAAGTAGAAAAGTTTCCAAAATAGTATAAATAGATTTCAGGCAATAAATAGTGTATAAGGGTAACTTTTTGGGTTTATTGCATAATATTTAAATAGAGGAAGAAATATAGATATTAAAAGATATATATATTAATAACTGCATAGATATCTAAGGCCTTAAAAGGCAGGGGAAAAGGTAGATATATATAGATAATTTAGTTTCTGAGGCTTTATAAGTGCTTACGCGGCCTTATGCGGCTTTTCCGCTTAGTAATAGACTTTAGTAAGCGGCATAAGTATCTCAGTTTAGCAAATATTACCGTATTTAGTAATAATAAGCTATAAGGTTTAACTTAAAGTTTAAAGTTTAACCTTATTTCCAAATCTTATTATTCCTTATAAAGTATATTATATGATTTCATAATACACGTAATATAATATATATACCAGAATATGCCATTCTTTGCAAGAATTCTAAATATATTATCTAATTCCTGATACCTCTTATATTTATAGAGTTATAACACTCTAAAGGTATAGTGATAATAATATATAAGTTCCTTTTATAGCAAATAGGAATAATATATTTCTTATATATATTACTAAAGCCCCTTTCTAATAATATTAAACCTTGAAAAGGATCTTAAGCATTAGAATATTCTTAGCTATTTGAGTTAGTCTTTATATATCTTATAATATACTAGGCAGTTTAAGCAGACTAAAGGCTTCTAGTATGCTCTATATATCTAAAAAATATAAGATACCCAGGAGCTCTAATATAATAATAATATTTAGGAATCTTCTATAAGCCTATCTATAATACTTAGTAATAGGCTAGTAGGTAATATCTTTATGTTATTAAAGAGCCTTATTAATAACTAAATAACTTTAATATAATAGGGTTTATAAGTAGAGAATCTAAGTAGCCTGTTAAGTAATATAGTTAAGAGAGATATCTAAATCATATTATAGTTACCTATATCTTTATAAGTCTAGCTAGCTATTAATAGACTAGTCTAGCTTCTCTATAAAAGTTATTATAAGCTCTTATCCTTTAGCTAAATACTATAGCTATAGTAACTTAATAAACCTATTTAGCCTTTACTTTTCTAAATACCCTAATAATCCTCTAGTTATATAAGATTAACTTATATAAAATACTCTCTATAGAAGTATAGTACCTAGTCTAGCGCTGCCTTATTAATAAGACTGCTACTTAAGGTACTTATAGAAAGTTATTAATTAAGACTAATAGACAAAACTGTGAAATATATAGGCAAAAGCTAGGATATTACTATTCTATAACTTACTAATATTATAGTATACCTATAATATAGTTAGTGATTCTTATTAAATTATCTAAGCCCCTAGAGTATCTTAGATATAGAGCTAGTAATAATCCAAAACAGAATTCCTAATATATACCACATAGTAATAACCTATTATTAAAAGAATTAAGTACTTATTAAAGAAAAGGATTATATATATTATATAGATTAACGCTAGGTTATAAACTATGAATTACTTAAAAGTGCTTACTTAGGGATATTTAAGCTTTAATAATACTTAAAGTTAATACTTATAGCAATAGACTTATATAGGTCTAATATTTTAAGACTAATATACCTTAGCTAAAGCTAGTAGAGACATATACCCTTTTTATTACTATAGCTATAGCTCTTATTATCTTCCTTCTTTATTTTTATATTAACTTAAAAAGAAAATATCCTATATACTTCCTATTCTAGTACTTGTTATAGGCTTTTATTTAAAGCTAAAGTGCTCTAGAAGCTTCTTACTAACTTACTAATTATATAGTTATAGTTTAGTAATATTTCTTTCCTTAGAGCTATTATCCTATAAACTTAGTAATAGTTAGTATCTACCTTATAGCCTTAGCTTACTAATTAAAAGCTAACCTTTATACTAAGCTGAGGTTTTAGTGAGAATAGTAATAAGAGCTAAGTACTATTTCCCTCTTCTCTACTTTCTCCTTAGCTTAGTTAATAATTTCCCCTTTAGCTAAGGGATATAAGATCTTATAACTACTAATTCTATAAATTTTACTAAGACTATAGTATAAGAATAAAGTATCTAGAGAGTTTAATATATTCTATAGACTAAGTTTAGGGCTTCTAGAGGCTCTCTGGGGGTAAGTAAGCTGTAAAAGCTCATAGTTAACTAGAGATAAGTCTAAGTTTATAATTAAAGTTAATAGATATAGTAAGTTAGTTTATTATACTAGATAAAAATAGATATTTAGATAGTTAACTTAGCTATATATATTAGTAGTGGTCTTTAGCTATTAGCTAAGGTACTTTAAGTAATATAAGCTCTAAGGGGCTAAGTAACTAGATAGATAAGTTACTAAAAGGAATAAGGTTAGTATAATACTTAGTATTCTTTATAAGAAGGTTTAGCTTTCGACTAGATAGGAAGGTTAATATATAGTCTGTAGTAATTAATAGATAGTTACTAAGCAGTAGAAAATGACTAGTAGAGCTAATTAGATAGAGCTAGTATAGTGGCTCTACTTAGATCTAGATCTATACCCTGCACTATATACCCCACACCTGCACCCTAGCTCCATATCTCTATCCTAAATCCAATACCCCACTACTAAGATTAGGAAAGAAGTTTTTTTCTCCTTTCTTTTTTTTTATATAAACGTCCGTAAGATATATATTCCTCTTTACTCTATAGATATTGAGCCTTGTGATATATCTATATATAGAGGGCTAATATATAGACGAGAATATTGAAACAGAAGCTATTATGATAAGTTAATTAGCATTAGTGTAGATACTAAGTTAGTAAGAAAGACTATAACTATATTTTAAGTGTGATTAGGGATAGATATAGCTAAATTAAGTTAGTTATATATAAGCTAAATATAAATCTAACTATATTACTGATACTAGACTAACTAAGTCTCTAATATAAGGTACTAATAATTATATTAACTAGACGATTCTATAGTTAAGAATATTACCTATTATAAATAAGCCGTTATTGCTATAACGCAATAGCGGTTCTGCTTTTATAATATCACTCTATACTAACTCTATAATAATTATTTAATCTTATGCTTAGTGACTCTGTTCTTAAGTGTGGAAATAAATATCTTTAGTAAAGGTTATATTAATACTAAAGTCTATTTTACTTGTTGCTCTTATATAAGAAAGCACTATAACCCCTATTTATATAATATATTATTCACACTATTAAGGGCTTAAGTATACTAGTTTGCTATTTAATATAGTATATATAGTATAAATAATGCTGTTAATAAGTAAGATAAGTATATATTTAAGATATTTTATTTTATGAGAAAGAACTTATCTAGATTATTAATACTTAATAAGAGTATTAGCAGAAGTCTGAATACACCCTAGATAATCTTTCTATATACTCCTTATATCTAGAATAATATAACTAATTAGTATAACTATATAAAAGTAAATAGTTCTAGAGACTTACTCCTTAACGCTAGCTGCTATATTACTCTGAAATAGTATCTTTAATATAGTAAAAGGGATTAATAGTTAGATTTACCTACTAAAGATATATAAGAATTAGTTATATTTATCTTCTATGCTAAAAAATAACTTCTCTGTGGTTATCTAGGTATATCTAAGAATCTTAAATAGGAATAAATCTTTATAGCATAGAGGGTGGTATTATAAATAGACTTATTCTAGACTGCTTAGCTCTATGCTTAGCTAACGTCTCTCTATATTAGAAGGACTTATATAAGAATAGAAATATAAAAGACCTAAAGAATAAATGAGAGTTATAAAGCAGTCTGTGGTGTTAGCCTTATAGAGGAACCTGCAGCTATAGCTATAAAGACTAGAGCTCTGTAATAAATAATAGAAAGTGATAGAACTGCCTATAGGTAAATAAATATATCTCTTAATAAGTCTCTAGGTGTGATATATTTAGTGAGACTAAACGTACAGACAGGGGTCACTATAGGAAGGAGGTCTACCTTAGTGGGAGACCCACTCCACGTTATATAACAGCCCCTAGTCTGAAAAAAGCAATATCCTTATTATAACTTAATAAAAAAGAGAAAAAAGGAAATAAATAAGGAAGCAACTATGATCCTATATCTATTATAATATCTATTATAGTATTATATCTTATCTAATCCTATATAAAGTTCTTATCTCTATATCTATTCTATCTTTTACTACTAAATATCTATATAATATATTAAAGATTAGTTATTATCCTAGGTATCCTAGTTATTCTATATATATAATATAGAGTGGATATTATCTTAGGTATTAGTTAAGGTAGGTTAGTTTTATAAGATATTATTCTGTTATTCTTGCTATTATTCTAAGGATATAGATACTGCTTTAACTTCAGTAATTATAGTTAAGTATAGGTTATTAGATCCTAATTATAGGTTTTTATCTTTATCTTATAAGCTATTATCCTATTAGTCTTATTAATATTCCAAGGATATAGATATATAACTAACTACTTTAGCTTTAAGAACTATAGTACTAGTAGTTCTTGTAAGAACGGCTATATAGGTTAAAAGAGAAGTAGAAAAGTTTCCAAAGTAGTATAAATAGATTTCAGGCAATGAATAGTGTATAAGGGTAACTTCTCGGGTTTGTTGCATAATATTCCAATAGAGAGAGAAATGTAGATATGAATTGATATTGATATTAATAACTGCATATATATCTAAGGCCTTAAAAGGCGGGGGAAAAGGTAGGTATATATAGACGATTTGGTTCCTGAGGCTTTATAAGTGCTTACGCGGTCTTACGCGGCTTTTCTGCATAGTAATAGACCTTGGTAAGCGGCATAAGTATCTCAGTTTAGCAAATATTACCGTATTTAGTAATAATAAGCTATAGGGTTTAACTTAAAGTTTAAAGTTTAACCTTATTCTCAAATCTTATTATTCCTTATAAAGTATATTATATGATTACGTAATACACGTAATATAATATATATACCGAAATATGCCTTTTTTAGCAAGGACTCTAAATATATTAGCCATTTTCTGATAGCCCTTATATTCATAGAGTTATAACGCTCTAAATATATAGTGATAATAATATATAAGTTCCTTTTATAGCAAATAGGAATAATATCTTTCTTATAGTTCTATATTATATAGTCAGAAGCTTATAGTTAGACTATATAGTCTTTAAGGCTAATTATACTATATTAATTTAAGCCTTAAGGCATAAATAGGATTCCAATTTCTCCTCAGAGTTTATAATAGGGGTATAGAGCTTAGGATATCTATTATCTATAATTTACTTATATATATACTATATTTCTATAGTTATATAGATAGACTATCTATTATTAGTAGTATTATCCTTATATAGTCCACTAATTAGGTTTATTATAGAGTCTTAGTATTTAATATTAAAGGTGGACTTTATTAAAAGGGGTAAATAGCAGAAGAAATTATAGTAAGATCCTTTATATAGTCTGTAGTTATATAGATATATAGAGAGCTTTCCCTTTATCTAATCTTATATCTACCTAGTTACTTATTTCTTAGTTTTCTCTCTATAGTTAGTGCTAATATATCTATTATAGTTATAATATATATAGAGAAGTATATATCCTAGACCCTTAAAAGGTTAAGTAATATCTATATATTAATAGTTAAAGTACTAGTTCCAGTAGTTAATAATAAGATTAGATATTATACAATTTATTTATAGTACTATATTATTAACTTTCTTAACCTAGTTCTTAGTATAAAGAATTATAATTATTATACCTCTTATATAAATAGTAGTTACTACTATATAAGGGGTATTATTAAGGAAGCTAAGTAAGTCTAAGTAAACTATATTAAAGATAATAATATTAGCTTTTACTAATATAAAGTTATTAACTATTCTAAATTAGATATTATCTTTAATAAATTTATTTACTATAATCCTTTCCTATTCTTATTTATATACTATTAGTTAGCTAGTATATCCTATAATAACTATTAAATTACCTTACTTATTATTATTTAAAGTAGATAGAAAACCCTTTATAAATAAGGTAAGAATAAGTTAAATAATATAGTGTTAGTTAGCAATATTAGCTTTTAAAGTGCTAATATACTATTTATTACTCTTAACTATATTTATAATAAAACTATTTACTATAGAGTTATTAAGGTAGAATAGCTTCTTACTAAGGTATCTAAAGAAGTTTACTATATTATTATTGAAATAAATAATATTTATCCTTCCTTTATATAGGTTCTTTATAGCCTATTCTGCAATTCTATCCTAGTTTTATTAGTTAATAAGAAAGGTAGTAGATAAGGCTTTAGTAGTTTCTATATAAGAAAGGAATAATATAAGGCATTATAGAGAAAAGGAAGCCTTATAGCTATAAATATTATATACTTTTAATATGGATCTAAATTAAACTATATCCTCTATAGTAATAACTAGTTTTAGGTTATAGTAAGTAAGTATTACCTACGATTATGCTTCTAGTATATAACCTGTCTTATTAATACAAATAGTAAATAGTAACTATATAGTATTATTATTCTTATTATATATAGATATATAATTAGTAACTATATATAGGGTTATCATAATAAAACAAATTTATAAGAGGACTATAGTAATTAGTATATCTATATTACTAATAGTATAGCTACGTTCTTCTAGGGTCTATTTAGGCTTAGATCAGAGTTCTATAAGAGTATTAAATTTAATATCCTTATTTTCCTTTACTTTTTCTATTATAAATGGACACTATATTACTAAGAAGTCCAGATTAGTAAGTAGGTACTTATAATCTTTATAGTTATTTACTATATTAATAGAGTAAGCAATTATAAATATAGCACTATCTAGTCTAATTTAGAGTTTATCTAGGTTATATTATCTATAACTAGTAATAGCTACTATTATAGTATAGTAAGTATAAAGATAATAAATACCCCTAGGATTATAGAGAGCCTATTTAAGTTTAGTAATAGTATTATTACAGAGTTTATTAAAATATAGTAACTAGATTACTCTAAGAGAAGTATTATAGCTTAATACTAAGGCAATATTAAGCATAGCTAACATCTTTCCTAAGCCTGGACTACGACTAAAAGTAAGGAGTTAAGCTAGATAATAGTATAATATTATAGTTAGTATATTATAGAGTAGTTAGAGATTTAGTTATATAAGTTCTAGTATATCTTAGTAGATATTATAGTAGTATATAGTAGTGAATTTTAATATAAAGTGCTAAACTATATTATAATATAAACCTTCTAGTGCTATAGATATCTTAGAAATTATAGCTATCTTAGCTTTAATAGTATCTTAAGGAACCTAAATATAGAAGATTATTGATATTTACTACTTTAGATAGTTACTATTAAATACTATATAGATTATCTATTTTAAGGTAGTAGACTTATAAAGGGATTTAATTATATCAGGATATATAGAGAATCTAATGGGAGATATATCCCTGAATAATAGCTAGCCTTATTTATATAGAATATAAATACAAAGGTAGATTATATCTATAAATCTATCTAGAGATAGTAAGACTTAAGTTACTAAGTAGGAAGGTAGATAGGTATATATAGATATAGTTAGGTTAATACTATAAAATATTTATAGAAGGGTGTTAAGCTATTTATCCTTATCTATATAGATAGAGAGGAAATAGGGTAAGAAGTTAAGAGCAGTAAGTATATATATATTCTATAAAGCTATATTCTTAGATAGATTATTAGTGAGGTTAGATAGTAGCTAATTAGGTAGGGCAGTAATAAAAGCTTAATAAGGTATTTATATAGTAAGTATAAATTAGTATAGATAATTATAGAGATATAAGGTCTTTTAAGCTAGTTAGTAATCTTCTAAAGCATTATTATAATAGTATAGATAAGGTCTATATTCGTAACTATACTATAGACTTTAGAAGCTAGAATGCTTTATATAACCCTTTTATACTTTATTAAACTAAAGTAAATAGTATTACTATAGATTATAAATATATTATTATTTATTATCCTATTAATAAGGATAATAATAAATCTAATCTATAATAAGAGGTCTAAATTATTAATAAAAGAGCTATTAATAAAAATAAATAGTTTAGCTATTATTAAGTTAATAGGTATAAATATAAAGCTATAGTTAAGGTTCTCTTTTTATTATTTAAGGCATTAATTAAGCGCTTTTTTATCCTTAGTAGTTAGCTCCTAATACTATATAGCTATAGATAGATTAAAGTATACCTATAGTTAGTAGATTAATATAATATATATATCTCTTACTTTTTACTAAATATATTACTATTTTTATTTAGTTAAAGTAGTCTTTAAGTTAATAAGCTTAATCTTATTTCCTTATATCTTTTAGCATAGAGTAAGACTACTATTTATATTTAGTATAATAATACTACTATTAAATATTAATAGTTTATTTAGGTTAAGTTATTACTTATTCTTTATAGTAAAGCTAGCTTTTATAAGTTTATCCTCCTCCTATTAAGAGAAACTTAGTATTAAAAGTCTAATTATATTATTAGTTTATATTTTAATAATACTAAAGCTATTAATAATAATTAATAAGATTAGTGAGTATAGGTTAAATAAGGATTAATCTATTTTAAGCTTTTCTCTATAATACTTACTATTAAAATTATAGTTATAACACAGCCCCCCTGCAAAGAAAAACTATATTAAATTCACCCAGTTTATAGGCACAATTTAGAAAACACTATAGAGGCACTTTAACCTATACCCTCTACTAGTTAAGGATATATCATATATATAGGTGCAGGGCAAGTGGGAAGAAGTTATCTATTATAGCAGAAAAGAGAGTGGCTACAGATAAGGGTCTATATATAGAGCCTTATAGTGCTTAGAAGCGCGCAGAGTGCGCGGAGGGTAGCGCTGGTAGCGCTGAGAGCTCTGGAGGAGGTCTGGGCTACGCAACACACCCCCCTAGAAGTAGCAGAGCGGTTCCGTAAAGGCGGTTCTGAATAAAACAAAAAAGGAAGCTATTTATAATAGGGAGAGAAGAATATAGAGCCTCTCTCTAGTTATTACTAAGAAGGGGTACTAGCTTATAGATATAGTTTATAGTGCTATATAGGTACTAGAAGTAATATACTATCCTATAGATATAGTTTATAATACTATAGTATTAGAAGCTATTACTTAGTAGTTTATAGTATTATTACTAGAAGTATTAGATACTAGCTCTTAGATATAGTTTATAGTATAAGTACTAAAAGCTACTACTTAGTGGTCTATAGTATTATACTAGAAGTGTTATAAGGAAAAAATAAGAGTAGGTATAGCATAGTATAGTGAAGCGGGTATAGCGTGGCATAGCAAAGCAAAGCAGGTATAGTATAGTATAGTAAAGTGAGTATAGTGTGGTGCAGCAAAGCAGGCATAGCAGGCATAGTGGACGTGGTGTGGCATAGCATAGTGTAGCAAAGCAAAGCAAAGCATATAGAGGCTCCCTATTAGTAGGGTTTAGACTCTTAGATAGGCATATACAGATATATTACAGTATGCAAGTTAGTATAATATAGTATATAAGTTAGCATAATATAGTGTGTAAATTAGCGTAATATAGCGTGTAAATTAGTATAATATAGTGTGTGAAAAGAGTAGAGGTAATAAGTATATATAAGATTAACTCTTCTACGCCTATAGTAGGTAATAGTCAGGGTAATATAGAGCTGGGCTTATAACTATTATATATATAGGTGCAGGGCAAGTAGAAAGAAGTTATCTATTATAGCAGAAAAGAGAGTAGCTATAGATAAGGGTCTATATATAGGGCCTTATAGTGCTTAGAAGCGCGCGGAGTGCGTGGAGGGCGGCGCTAGTAGCGCTGAGAGCTCTGGAGGAGGTCTAGGCTATATGACAGGATAACAATACAGAAACCCTATATATTCCTGCTAGCAAGCAAACCTCTAAATATCACAAAGTTGGACGCTACTATATATTACCTACTAATAGGTTCTAGCTTCTATAATATTATATAGAGGTTTAATAATCTTTATAATCTAATTCTTAGAGTATTTACTTTAAATTTTACTTAGAAGGTTTATTAATATTATCTTATTAAGCTCTATTTAGGATTAGATATATACTTATATAATATCTCTAAGCTATAGAATAAATCTCTCTATTATAAGAGATAGTACTAAAGTAAGAAGTAGTTATTAGCTTACTCTTTAAATTATTAGTAATTATATAAGAATTAAAGTCTTATTATTATTATTATAACCCTAAATAATAAATTATAATCTTTTATAAAGTTAGGGTTAGTTTCTTTTTCTTTAACTTTATAAACTATATAGGATTTAAAAATCTATATTTTACTATAAATAGTAAAATTATAGAGAATAATCTTAAAAATACTATATTTCTAAAGTATAGTTATCTTAGCTATTATAGAAGTAGAGAAAGGTTCTCTTAGGGTTATAATAATACCCTTCTTATATATATAGATAGTAAGGTTATAATCTAAATACTCTTTTACTATTAGGAAGGTTATAGTATTACTAATCTCTTAGCTAAGAGCTTTTACTATATTAATAATAAAGGCAGTATTAATTATAGTATTCTCTTATCTATTTTAACCTATAATATAGTTACTTCTTTATATTAAACCTATAGTTAGTATTATAATAGCTTCTATATAGTTTTTTAATAGTCTTTCTCTCTTATATAGAGATAGAATTATTACTAATATTAATATTAATGCTAGTACTATATTATTCTTATTCTATATTTCTATTTTTTTAGTATTCTAGTCTAGAGAGTTCTTTAGTATATTATTATTACTCTTACTAATATTAGTAATATTATTAGTATTATACTATAGATAGATAACTATTAAATAGAATATTTAGGGTTTATATAGAAGGTTAAGTATATAGATCTTACTATTAATAATAAGAAATTTATATAGTTCTTATTAATCCTTCTTCTTATAGTAGATATATATTATTAAGAGTAGTAGTAGCTATAGAGTTTTATAGATATCTAGTCTACTATAGATAGTAAGAGTCTCTAAAACTTAGTATAAAGCCTAGACTTTTTAGAGGTTTTCTATTACTCTTTATATAGTAGCTACCTATTTCTAGATTTCTAGAGATAGAGGCAATTTATTAATAAGATATAGATATACTCTAAAGATAAGTAATATTAAGACTAGGCCTTTTAGCTCTATAGTATTATTAATAGTCTTTAAAGCTATTTAGAGAACTATCTTATAATTTATATTAAGAAGGTTTTAGTAAATTATATTATAAACTCTCTAAAGAATTATATAATACTTCTTAACTTTACTTACTAAGTTATAAGCCTTAATTAGAACTTTAATAATAATTATTAATATTAAATAGAGTATATTATACTACTTAGATAAGCTAAGATTAGTATTAATATTAGTAATTACTATATCTAGAAGTCTAAGGTAGATATAGATCTAGTACTATTTAAGTATATTAAGTATTATACCTATTAATAGATTCTATAAAATCTTTCTATATTAAAGATAGTAGTAGTATTAACTATATAAAGTACTAGTCTTAAGTTAAGGTAAATAATATTAATAACTATATTATAGTTAAAATTATAGTTATCCTTAAGAGTGAATTTAAAGTAATTTAGAGCTTCTATATTAAGTTAGTAATATTTATAAAACTTTATTAAATATTTAAGTATTTATATCTGTCACACGTATGGGCGCAGGGCAAGTGGGAAGAAGTCGTCTATTGCGGCAGAAAAGGAGTGGCTACGGGCGAGGGTCTATATATAGAGCCTTGCGCAGTGGGTGCGGCGCTCGGAGGGCGGCGCCGGTAGCGCCGAGAGCTCCGGAGGAGGTCTGGGCTACGCGACAATATCTTAGCTTAGTAGCTTAATAACTATAAAACTCTATAAAGTTAGTAAACTAATAAATATCTAAAATATTAATAAAGTTAGTATAACTTAGTTTCTATAAGGTTATTCTAGGCTAAAGTTTTCTCTATATTTAATAATAGCTATAGATAACTCTATATATAGATAATAGAGATAATAAGATATCCTTATTAAAAATAGTTTCTTAAATTATTAAATTAAATACCTAGTTTATCTATATCTATAAAGTATAGAAAAAAAGGTATATTTACTAATATAATATAGAATATTATTTCTCTAAAAGGTATAGAGATAACTATTATTTCTATTAAGTTAATTACTCCTCCTAAACTACATTTAATACTTATTCTTTTTATAGTAATAGGGTTAATTATAATATTAAGTAACTTAGTTCTTTTAAGTATAATAAACTAGTTATAACTAGCTATTAAGAATTCTATAGCTTCTATATCTAGAATAATACTCTAGAAAGTCTCTAAAGAATATCTTTTATTAAGTATAAAAATATTAATAGAGATATTATTAGTTATTTATTTAAAAGGGTTATAGTAAGTAATTTTATAGTAAGTAGCTTAGTTAAGTAGGTACTTAGTAATAGTATTCTTATTTACTAAATAGGCTAATTAGGTATTTAGGTTTATAAATTAAGTAAAGAATAAAGTTTACTAGTTATTATTAAATTATTAATCCTCTTAACTATCTTATCTTTCTCTAAGTAACTAGAGATATATCTTAATCCCTTTATCCTCTTTATTATTTATTATTAAGTTATTATAACTCTTATCTTTAATCTTTTTATACTAAGTAAGAAATTATTAATAAGCTATCTTTAAAGTATCTTAAATTTATAAATTACTTTAGGAGTAGAAGTATACTTTATTCCTCTCTTTTTATATATAGTTTATTAAGTAGTAGTCTATCTTCTTATAGATATAATATCTCTATTTCTAGAAATCTTATTATTATTTTAAATTATCTTATTTAAAGTTTTAATATAGACTAGAGTAGCTAAATTAATTATTCTAGTCTTAGTTATTATATTTATAATTTATTTAGTATTACTTAATATAATATTATAGTTATAGAAGTAATTAACTATTTATAAATATAACTATATTACTAATTATAACTTTAAGCTAGTTATAGAGGCTCTTAAACTTTATTATAGAGTTTATAGTAGCTTATTTATATTCTTTAACTTCTTAGTAACCTTAAAGAAGTTAGTTATCTAAAATCTTCTTACTTTTATAAATAGTACCTAATATAGATTATATCTTTATAAAGGTATTAATTAGTAAATCTAAGGCCTTAAGCCTTATTATAAATAGATTATTATTTATCATTAAAATAAGGATAGTATTATTCTATTTAGTAAGGTATACCTATTTAAATTCCTCTATTTTAAAATATTTACTAAGCTTAGTAATAATCTAGTTTAGGTTAAGATAAGGCTAAATTTAGCAATTTATTTTATAATAATAATATAATACTCTTTCTTTAAGTATAATTAGAAAAGTAAATAGTATTTATTCCTTTATAAGGCCTGCTCTCTTATATTTATTCTAGAAGATATAGAGTTTTAGCTTTAAAATATCTATATCTTTACTACTATACTTTATCTTATTAATATATAACTTAGTTAAGTTTATAAGTTAATATATAAATAAGTAGATATTACTTTTAGGTCTAACTTAGATACTTAGAATATTTAAAGTAGGGTTAGTAGTTAGGATTAAATTAAGGTTAACTAGCTATAGATTTCTATTATTTATAGATATATTCCTTTTATTATTAATCTATAAAGATAGAGACTTTATTCTCTTCTTACTATTTCTATCTATAATCTCTTTAGTAAAGTCTTTATTTTTCTATAGCTTTATAAATATAGTGTTTTTGCTTACTTATTCTTTAGCTTTCCTAATTATCTAGAAATAGAAGTTATCCTCTATAGGAATTATAAAAGGTTAATCTATAACTTATAGAGAATTATAAATAGTATATACTCTACCTATTATAAGGTAGTTATAGAGTTATTAAATAATACTTATAGTAGCTTAGTTCTAGAATTTAAGTAGAAGGTTAAAAAAGTTATATATAAACTCTTACTATAAAGCTCTATTTATAAAGCTATTAGCTTTATAGATTTTAAGGTAAAAGAGGATTTTTATATTTACCTCTTTTTTTATAGTTTTATTACTAAATTTAAATATTTACTCCTAGTTATAATTATTTATAAATACCTTTATATTTATAGAGATTAGGGGTTTTATTATAAGTTAATAGTATAGAATTACTATAAATAATAAGTCTAACTATAGTATTAATTAGCTAGGTATAAATAGGTTTACTATAATAGTTAATAATATTATATAAAAGAAGGTAAATAAATACTATAATAAGAGCTTTTAGTTAGTAAGGTCTCTAGTTAAAGCTTTTACTAGAGTATAAAGCTTCTTTATTTAGAGTTAGATAACTAGTTCTCTAGGTATTACTTTTAGTATAATTAAAGTAAAGTTTTATATCTCTAGTCTTTATAATAACTTTTATAGATCTATAAAGGAGCTTTGCTATTATTTAGTATTATCTTCTTCTATTATTTCCTTTAGAATACTAAATTTAGTAATAGTAGTAAGAATATTATAAGTTATATAGTAAGAGCTATAGTTACTTACTATAGTATTATTATACTTACTATAGGTAATAATCCTTAAGCTATACTTCTATCTATAAACTAAATAAGAAATATGCTTTATTATTTAAAGTAGAAAGGGATAGATACCCTTACTTTATACCTCTTAGTTAGGATAATCCTAGGTTTAGATAGATATTAATAGTATTAATAATAATACTATAAGTTATTATAGTATTTTAGTATCTTTTACTATATCTATTAGTAGGTTATTTACTATATACTAAATAATATATTATTTTAGTATAAAGTTACTAATAGTATTAGATATACTCCTTATTTAGGTATAGGTTATAATTCTAGGTTAAAATAATTCCTCCTTAGTAATTATAAGGTTAATAGTAGTATATATTTTATAGTAAATAATTTAAGCATTCTAAGCAAAGGTCTTATAATTTCTTAGTATATATAAGCATAGATATTATAGATTTCTAGTATTTTTAAAGAATAGTAGTATAAATATAGAGAGAGTAGATCTTAAGCTTAGATATAGTAATTCTATTAAGATAGATAATTCTATAGTAGGGTTCTTATTATATTAGCTTATTATAATAGTTATAGATCCCTCGTTTATCTATTATCTCTTATTTTTATTATTTAGGTAGTATTAATAGGTAATAAGTTATATTAATAAAGTTATTATTTATATAATAGATATAGGGGGATATTAAGGTCTTTAAGGCAGGAGTGCTAGAAGTAACTCTACCCTTCTTACCTTAATAACCTAGGTAGCATAAAGGTAAGTCCTATATATACTAGATTATAAACCTAGTATAGAAGTTATTACTTTGCCTCTTTAAGTAATATCCTTACTAATCTATAGAAGTTAAGTAGTGTAATATATAAGGTTAACTACTAATTAGTATTAGTTTTATACTAGATTAAGGTTTATATAGAACTTAGAGCTCTCTTTATATATATATATATATTAAAAGCCTTAAGTTAATATATATCTATTTAGAAGTTCTACTTAACTATATAGATAGTAATATTAAACTATATATATATACTCTATAATAGGTTATATAACCTTATATATATTTATCTTTAACTGGTAGAGGGCATAGGTCAAAGTGCCTCTATAGTGTTTCCCGAATTGTGCCCATGAACTGGGTGAATTTGTCGTAGTCTTTTTTGCGGGGGGCTGCGTCGTAACTATAAACTCAATAGTTAAAGTAAAGTTTTTTATTATTAGCCTTTATAGTAACTCTTATAGATCTATAAAGTAGTATTACTATTATTTAGTATTATCTTCTTTTATTATTTCCTTTAGAATACTAAGTTTAGTAATAGTAGTGAGGATATTATAAGTTATATAGTAATAAGTGTAGTTACTTACTATAATATTATTATACTTACTATAGATAATCCTTAAGCTATACTTCTATCTATAAACTAAATAGAAAAATATACTTTATTATTTTAAGATATAAGGGAATAGATACCCTTATTTTATATCTTTTAGTTAGGATAATTCTGAGTTTAAGCAGGTATTAATAATATTAATAATAGTACTGCAAGTTATTATAGCATTTTAGTATCTTTTACTATATCTACTAGTAGGTTATTTACTATATACTAAATAATATATTATTTTAGTATAAAGTCACTAGTAGTATTAGATTTACTCCTTATTTAGGTATAAGTTATAGTTCTAGGTTAAAGGCAATTTCTCCTTAATAGTTATAAGGTTAATAATAGTACTTATCTTATAGTAAGTAATTTAAGTATTCTAAGCAAAGGTCTTATAATATTCTAGTATATATAAGCATAAATATTATAGATTTCTAGTCTTTTTAAAGAATAGTAGTATAGATATAGAGAGAATAGATCTTAAGCTTAAATATAGTAATCTTATTAAAATAGATAATTCTATAGCAGTACTCTTATTATATTAGTCTATTATAATATTTATAGATCTATTATTTATCTATTATCTCTTATTCTTATTATTTAAGCAGTATTTATAGATAATAAGTTATATTAGTAAAGTTATTATTTTATATAATAGATATAGAGGTATATTAAGGTCTTTAAGATAGATATACTATAAGCAAACCTACCCTTTATACTTAATAACCTGGGTAGTATAAAGATAAGTCCCTTATATACTAGATTATAAACCTAGTATAGAAGTTATTACTTTACCTCTTTAAGTAATATTCTTACTAATCTATAGGAGTTAAGTAGTATAATATATAAGGTTAACTACTAATTAGTATTAGTTTTACACTAGATTAAGGTTTATATAGAACTTAGGGCTCCCTTTATATATATATATTAAAAGCCTATAAGTTAATATATATCTATTTAGAAGTTCTACTTAACTATATAGGCAGTGGTATTAAACTATATATATATACTCTGTAATAGGTTATATAACCTTATATATATCTATTAATTACAGCGCGTATCCTGCTGCTTTGCAGGTTACGGTGTTAGCGCAACAGTTATAGTGTTAGCGCAATAATATTATTAAAGTATATAGTTAAAGTTTATAATCCTATAAGTATATATAAGTATAGCTATAGTAAGGAGAGGTAGTTAGTAGCTTAAGAGCTTACTAAGAAGTTTAGAACTAAAGGCTATATATATTATCTAGAACTATAAAGTTAAAAGGTCTATTATGCTTAAGTAAGTAAGATTACTATATTATAGCTAGAGGCCCCTAAGTATTATATAAATAGAGGAAAAGATAAGCTTTTATTAAAATTAATATAGATTAACTTAAAGTTAAACTACTATTTATAGTATAATTAAGAAGATACTTAAGTCTTAAAGTTATTTATTATACTACTTAAAGTTTAATAGTACTTATTTAAGCTTAAACCTTACTAGAAACAAAATATAAGTATTTATAAACCCTTAAGAAACAACTATCTATACATACCTGCCTTTTCCCCTCCCTCTTTTGCGCTTTAGAGATATATATAGATATTATAATATATTAGTTTATATCTAAATTTTCTCTCTATTTAAATATTATATAATAAATTTAAAGACTTACTTTTATATACTATTTATTGCTTAAAATCTATTTATACTACTTTAAGAACATTTCTACTTCTCTTTCTAACTTTAAAGTTATATTACTAACTTACTTTAAAAAGACTATAGTATATATTATATAAAAGATAAAACAAGACTAAGTAATTAGTACAATATACTAAGTGCTTAGTACTAAAAGCTAAGCATTTAATACAATTAGTAAGTACTTATTAATAAATAATTACTATTAAGTAACTTAAATATATAAACTACTGAAGACCTTTATATAATATAAAGTTAAGCTTACCTAAGAGATAGACTTTATAGCTTTTTATTAATTAACTTTATAATTATCTCTTAAATACTATTAGTTTTACTTTATACTATAAGTACCTTTATAAGAGCTATAACTAATTACTATAGCCTTTAACTCTAAGATCTATTTAATAATATTACTTACTAAGATATTAATATTTAGTAAGTATTGTCTTATAGCTTTTATAAATAAAGCCTTACTATTAGATAGCTAATTATAATATATTTATTTTAAGTATATAAAGCTCTTTAAGTTATTTAGGGGTTTATATTTCTAAATATTACTGACTTAAGCTTCTACCTAAATTAGTATAAACTAAGTAAGAGAACTTTAATATATAACTATATAATATCATAAAGAAAGATATTATTTTATTTATATAATAAAGATTTAGAATAATATATAAATATCTAAAGAGAGGAAGAAAAAACATAGTATAGAAGAACTTTTAGTAGTACTTTTAGTAATATAATTTTGTTTTATAAATAGTACTTTTAGGGGTCTAGTTAGAGCTAGGCTTATAACTATTAAGAAATATTCTATAGAGCTATATATAGAGATACTAAAGTACTTAGTTTATTATAAAAGAGAAATAGTAATATAATTACTTATAACTATAGCTATATAAATAACCCTTTTAAGAAGGGTTATTTTAACCTAAATAGAGCTTTATAACCTTAGTAAGCGCGGGTAATACTAAAGGTATTATAATAATTTCTTTATTCCTTTCTGAAATATTATTTATTCTAGTTACACTTCTGCTTTCTTCGCGCCTAAGATAAGAAATCAAGTGACTCCTTTGCTATAGGCGTTTGCTATTAGGCCCCGTCCCACTCCGACCTATTATTATCCCCTCGATCCAACAGGCATCCTCTGCATTATTGCATGAGAAACAGCAGTATTCACAAGATAATTATCAGCCCCTTCCACTCGCCATCCAGAAGCTATAGATGCTTTCTATCTGCTGACAGTGTCTTGGACGTCCTGGACGACGCGGGCCATCGCTACTGTCAACCACATTAGCTGCACACTAAGACCACACCATCAATTGCTAGCTCTATTATCGCCGCTCCTCATCCTTCTTTTCGCCCGTTTCCGACATGTCAATTTCTCCATGTAATTTGTCAAGCTGTCCCCTCGACATGTCGTTGCTCCCATCAGCCTAATCAGATGTAGCCATCTGATCATCTCGTTCAGCCACTCGCCCACTCACTCCCGCCCGTCTCACTAGCACTTCAAGGATCACAATAGTCTTTAAACTTAGCACGGGGATAACCAAGACCGTAAACCTCCCTCGAGAGCACGTAACTAATTCTGACGAGTAACTAACCGATATGGATATAAGTGGCGGCTTGTCAAGACCCTCAGCGGGGATGCTGTTATAGATAGATATCTGGAGGTAGGTTGCGTCTGAAGACTACTTGACTCAATTAGGGGAGGAAAGTGTCTATACTAACAAGATTAGGCATCCCGACTTTATATAGCGAAAGCTTAATAACAATCAGGGGACGGGGACCTGGAGCTCGCAGAAGAGCACCGCGATAATAAACAGCATCACGATAGCGGAACGCGGCGTGGAGACTGACAGGATTGCAATAACTACCAGCGCCGCAACAACGAGCAAGGCCGAAACGACGGTCATTCCGGCGGCAGCGGTTAATTTAGAGGCAGTGGTCAGTTTAGCAACAGAACAGAACTAACCGCTAACCCAACACAGGATTCTCACGAGGACCCCTCACATCTACCAGCTCCGGTCCAGGGAAACCGCTTTATACACCAAGGTCTTCGCCTTAATCAACAACCAACTCATTAAGCCTAGAGTCACAATCCGTTTCTCGGCCTTCACCCGCCAGGGGCCGAGAAACAACCTATATATATAATACCCATACCTAGATCTTACTTATTAATATATAAGCATAAGCAATAAAGCTAGTCTTTAATATAATTATATCTATACTTAAGACTGTGAGGAATTATATAGAGTCTGAGATAACTTAGAACTAGAGGCCTCTTTCTAAGCCTAGCTATGCTGTCTGCTTAACCTCTTCCCTAGAGAGCTCCTATTCTCTAAGCCTATTTATATTTAATAACCTTAAACCGCTAATATAAGGACACTATAACATAGTAGCTAATTAACCTTAAGATAAGAACTTATAGTATTCTTTAATTTGTTTCTCTTAGAGATCAAAAGTGCTAGTAATTGTTTTCTTAGTAATTAGCAAGAGAGTTAAGAACTCTTTTTTACTAGATTTCTGTGTTCTGCTCTATTATAGTGAGATATACTATTAAGCCGTTTCATAGAACCTGTGAATTGATTAATAAGTATTCTTTAGTAGGGGCAAGGGAATGTATGAGGCAACCCGTTTGCATAAGTCAATACCACGTTAAATATAAGGACCTCTTATATCCACAACGGGTATTGAAATAACATAAAGCATATATTAGGTAAATTAACTAAAAGAACGAGTAAAATGCAGTGTCAGAATAGTGGCAGGAGAAACCCAGAACTCCAATTTAGATAAACAATAAAAAACAAGGAAAAGAGAACGAAAACAGCAGAATAAACATATAGAAACAGCAAAGCAACACACAACAGAAGCAACGCACAAAAAAACCAAAAAAGCACTAACAGACCATGGAACAAAGACAAAACAACAGCCGCAATAGCGCTAGCACAAACAAGCAGACAGAACACAACAGACACCAAGCACCCTTAGTCGTCGTCGGAATCGTTGAACCAGTTGGTCAATATGGCTCCACCCCGACGGGTCCGCGGGCTTGACATCAAGTCATCGTCGTACTCAGAGCCCAGTTCGTCCTCAGAGGTCCGCGGTTCATTGTCGGACTCGGCAATGCCCTCGTCCTGGGCGACTATAGTATCGAGGACAGCAGCACGCGCGTTCCACGCAATCTGCTGACGGTCGGCAAGCGGCATTTGCCGTGTGAAGGTGCCTTGCCTCAGCTGGGACATGGTGGTGTTATATACGCGCTGGGCGATTCTGCCAACCTCCTCTTGCCGGTTCGCAGGGGATGCCCTAGGGCGGCGAACACGGCGCGCGGGCGCAGGGTGGGGTGGCTCGTCGGCGTCGGAGTCGGAATGAGACTCTTGGTTGGACACGGAGACAAAGACGGCGGTCCGGCGGCGCTGACGGGGTGGGTCGTCGGGCTCAGAGTCGGAGTCGGAGTCGGGCCGGGATCGGACGGTGCCGCGGGCAGGTTGGACGGCAGAGCCGCTGGACAACCCCGCAAAAGGGTCCTCGTTGGACTCCGGGGCAGGGAGAACAGGGGACATGCGAGGGCTAGGCTGGGGATGCTGCTCCTCATTGTTCGACGGGGGCTCAGCGCTGTCGCCGAAGAAGGGGATATCGTCGTTGTCGTCCAAGTCAATGAAGGCCTCATCGTTGCGGCGGCCAGCTTCGGTTCCTTCCTCGTCTTCGTCCTGCTGCTGCCCAAGATGGTCCTCTGCATCCTGCATCAGCCAGATGATCTCGGCTTCTTGATCAGCCTCGTCCATCTCAGCCTCGTGAAGGGCGAGCATGCGCTGGGCGGCATCGTCCTCCTGTTGGATGAACTCAAGCTCGGCCCAGTCCCGTTCTTCGGCAGCTTGGTTGTGCAGCTGCTGAAGCCTCGAAGCCTCAGCATCGGCGGCCTCAAACTGGGCAGCAAGTATCTTGGCGGCCTGGGTAGCCACGGTCTTTGTGAGATTCGAGGCCCCAGAGGTGATGAGAGCGCGCAGCAACAGACCGGCGTTCTCTGGGTCTCGCGGAGAGCCGGCCCAGAGAGCAGCCAAATCGTTGGTGGTGGCCCCAGGGCGGGCAAGGACCTTTTCAGTAATCCAGACCATCTTGCGGATAATCAAAGGGGCGATAGGTGGTCTGGGAGCATAAGCGGCGGGGACCCAGGGGTGCGCTCCCCAACGATCCTGGAGGGCTGCAAGGCCGCGCTCGGCACTGATGTCTTTGGCGGAGACGGTGGGGCTCTCGCGGAGCTGGGCGTGCAGCTGGCGGCCATGACCCTCGACTGAGGCGAGCAACGACGCCGCAGCACGAGAGGCAGCTTGCGGGCGTGCAGCGGCAGCGGGCGCAATGGTGTCGTTGATAAAAGAGGACACAACTTCAGCAGTGGGGGCGGCGGTGTGGGGGTAGTCGTCGATGAAGTTCTACATGGCCAACAACGTTAGAATGAGACAGCTAGCTATCCGAGACTATATCAGGTTTGTAGATAATGAATACACGATAGAAATTGCCATCAGACTGTAGTCAGAATATTACTGAAGGTTGATTGAAGGATTTGCTGTGTGAAGTGGTATACAACATAAGCATACGTACCAATCTCGCACGGTTTGCGCCAGGCTGGTTGTTGCGGTCGGCCATGATAGAGTGATGTCAGGTCGGGTAAGGTAAGGTGAAGGTAGGTAGGTAGGTTGAGGTATGGCCGGGCACAAGGCAAGAACAGACAAGACAGAACACAAATCAACAGTCGTGTGGCCGAAGCCGAAGAAGCGAACAGACAACAACAAAAGAAGACCGAGATGTGAGGTGATAGTAGCTGCAGAAGGAAAAAGGAAACGAGCGGGAGGGCTGAGCAAGCAGTTGACGTCGTGGTGGCATACCTGGAGCCTGGAGGTAGGCATGCGAGCTCTGCACTTGCTCTCGCTCCATGTCGTTCTTGCCATGTCCATGTCATGCCTCCACGAGCTCACACTAATAGGTAACTCCTTCCCCATGAAAGGAAAGCAAGACAGCAAGAAGGTACGTGAGATAGGTAAGGTGCAACTACTATTTCTCTTGTCTCCCTATCTTGCCAAGGTAGGTACTACCTTATGCATTCTGGTGAATACCTTACCTTCCTTACCATCGTCGTCCCTGTCCCCACCCAGGCATGCATCATGCATGCACCTGCACTGCACCTGCCTCATCGGCGTCCCTTTAACACTGCGCGTCCAGAATGCATCGCAGCTGCCTCGAGCATATGACAATGTGTCTGCGTCTGCCCTTCGCCTGATTGGACCTCGTCCACAGGGGCTCCACTTTCGTCTCTCTCAAATGCCTGAGAGTGGATCCCCAGTGTGTGGGCCACGAGTAAGGTAGTCACGCCTTCACTGTGATACCCCCTTCCCCGTCAGTTCTGTTTGTCCCAACCATCCATCTTCCTTCCAAACTTACAGTAAAATTTCAAGAGCGTTTCATAGCACACCTAAATTACCTTCAGTAAGAGGAGATATGATGCTGTCCATCCCATCCAAATGCCCATTCAGATAGAACCTGCCGCGGCAATCGCCACTGCAAGACCCCATTGCGCGTGCTGTGCTGCGAATAATGCCGGCTCAAGCATCAAAAAGTCGTCACCGTTCCAGTCTTGAATGCGCTGCGCCCACTCAATGTCAGCGTTGTCATCAAACTTCCAGTATGGCTTGGGGCCCTGTTTGATCCGTTTCCTCTCGTCCAAGACTCGCTGTGCGATTTGAGCTCGGTCCGCCGTATCGACCAACGCGCCCAGTCTGACGAGCCCAGAAACCATCTGCGCAGCCCAAGTTTCTCCTTCCTCTGCATCTCGACTTGTCTTGTTGACGTCTTCCTTAGAGAGACAAGCGTAGTGAAGACTCCAGCAACCGACCTCGTCCGGCCAGTCGTGTACCGGTCCGTTGCGTGCAATCGTGTATTTGAGGGGGCCGTGGCACTGGTCGATGGTCCACTCAATCAGTTCCGTCATCCGGCCCGCAGCCATCACATGTAACCCCGTGAGACCTCCGCAGCTGCTGTGCGGCCGGTCCCATACGGCTCCCTTGCGAATTAGAAGCTTCGCAACCCACTCGTTTCCGTGTGCGAGCGCTAAATGGAGCGGTGTGGGATCAACGCCCTCTCCGGTGGACAACAGGCCTGTCGCTCGCATCGCATTCATGTACGGTGACGGGCAGAGACAATCCAGATGTGCGCTGGGGTCAATCGTTACTCGGCGCCCAAGGAGCCAACGGGCCATTTCCTCGTCGCCTCGCATCGCGGCCGCATGGAGGAGTGTGGCGTAAGGCTGGCTATCTTCAGAGTCCGAGTCGCAGTTCGTCGGGCACTTCTGTGGGAAATAGAAGGCAGCTGACAGGACTTGTGCGGTGTCAAGAGGTTGGAGAACGCGCGGGATGTAGTCGACGAGGCGAGCCAGAAGGCCGAGGTCGCCGGACAGCGCGGCGGTCATGAGCACACCTACGGGATTATCGGGGAGTTGTCTGCCTCCGTCAGAGTCGAGTCGCGCGTGGGCGAGATTGAAGGGGGGGGGGGGAGAGAAGGGTACTCACTGGGGCATTGGGGGCCCAAAGAGCCGTTGGTAGTCGAGGTTGCTCATGGCCCGGCTGGTATAGCGGAAGCGCCTGGCGCCGTTAGCAACGGATTCTGAGGTTGTGAGTCGATGGAGACTGACATCCAAGACCTGCCGGGACAAAGCATGTACCAGTCCCAGAGAACGGCATGCCTGTAGAGTAGGGCATTCGCGATGCCATGCCACGTTCGCGAGACGAGGGCCAGGTGGGCGAGGCTCCGTAGGTCGATATCAGCAGCACCTGAACCGTTGGGGTTGGCGAGAGCTTCCGCAACGCCGGAGAGTATCTCGGGAGGCAGGTTCGAAAGGCAATCCATTGCGGTGTGTTTGTGTTGTGTTGGGGATGATTGAGGTTCGTTTCTTGAGTTTCAGCGGACAGGTTTTCGTTGGGTGGTAGCCAGCAATGGCGTTGCCTCTGGACTCTGGACGTGAATGTGGTGGAGGTTATTGGGGCGTCCAGTATGGGGGTCAAAATAAGCTGCTCGGGGCAGTTTGCTGTCTGCAAAATGCGTCCAGTAAAATTGATGACAGCGGCACGGCCCGGCCCGCAAGACAGGGTCAGTCAGGTCCCGTCCAGGTCCACCAGCAAAGGGAGGTTGAGGGTGCCTGCCCGGTGAGTATGTGACGTCACGGTTTATTGGCATCGCAGGGCCCAGGTCACGTGTTAGACACCATGTCATGTGACCCGATCTTGAGTTGCGGCCCGCCCGCCTGCCCGTGGAAGCCTCTGAAACACAGAATCGCGCCATCGTCTGCATCTCCCTCAATCACAATCGTTTAGAGATAACGAACTCCTCTGGTCCTTGGCTCTCCCAGCCTCCCGATCCAGTGTCCTGCTAGCGTGGATCTCTTCCAGTTAGATTTAGTGAGGTTGATTACTACTAAACAGCGTCCCTGCGCTACTTGCACTTAGAGCTGGAATCGCTGGATGTTCAGCCTGCGATAGGTCATTAGCTTGTGTCACGATGATTATAACTCTCCCGCGAGATATCTGCACATTAACGGGAATCTTTCACTAACATGTTTGCCACGCAGGCTCCAAAAAGCCCCCGACGGCCTTCGACTCTTTGATCGCTGAAACCTCGACCGTTTCCCTATTGCAAGAAGGCTGCGCCAGCTTCTCGAAGAGCATACCAGATGCTGGATACCTTGTGTGCTTCAGTGTCAATAACAAGGACACTAAGTAAGGTAGTTTAACCAAGACAAGCAGCCAGAGTCAGACCAGCAGCTTATCAACGATAGTAATCACGCCTACTTAAGCAAAGTTCTTGCTTAAGGATACCTTACCCAGTTGCATTCACTTCAACGCGAGGTACCTAAACCTGCGTCCTTCGTCAGGTGTTCCCAAGTCTGTTATGGTCCCCGCCATAATTGATAGAGCTATCGCGAGACCTCGCATACAACACCAAAGACATAGAATGGGAGATTAGATTCACAAAGATAAGGTACTGGACACATAACCGGAAACCCTACTTCCTTTCGCATCGTCCCATTATCGTCAAATTAAATTTAGTCTTGTTCCGTTGCGCCTTCTTCTGCAAGCATGCGTTTCTATCGGAGGCTGAAGCTGCGCAGGACAGGACTGCTTTAAGTTCCAGTGCACTACCTCTGACATCTAAAACCTCCAGAGGCCGCCCATTCCATGTTTGCTATAGTTAACAAGCAAGCTCTCTATGCTAGAACGCTACTAGCTAATCTAGACTTTGCTGTCAGCATGTGATGTTACTCAAGGAGACAGTCAGTTGCTTCTATGGCCCGGGGGAAGATCACGCCGGCAGCCCTGATAAGCTTAATAAAGAAGGCTCTACTTTCAGACACTTTCTACACACTAGGTAGGTGAAGTTGTCAAATTCGCAAAAGATCGAGTGGGCCCCAGTGTTGCAAACTTGTCCCGTACAGCGCCTTATCTAACAGAAGTGATAATAAGTTTGCGTAAGATAAATAGAGTTAACTAAATAAAAAGCATGTTCGTTTTTATAACTATATAGAGAACTAAAATATCTATAGGTATCTTGTTATAAGATAGCAAGATTAGAGGGCAGCTTGTGCAGAGGTTAAGTAGTGGATGAGTTGTAAGTGGGCTTAGGGTCTGAAATAGGGGAGGCTCTGAAGCGGCGCTGTAATAATAAGGAGCTATCCCAGGATAGAGGAGCCTCAGGTAACCCCAGCTATTGTAAAAGGATAAGGAAAGAGATCTTATTAGCTAGATTAATGTCTTTTAGGGGGTTGCTGGTTAGTGGCGCTGATTTCTTAAGGATCTCGGGACTTTTCTCGTCTCCTGAGTTAAAGAAAGTCGACAGCCTATCTCCGCAGCTCAAAGAGTTGAAAGCAGTTAGTAAAGACCTAACTAGGTAATCTTTCTAGCATATATCCTATTCCGCTGGGTGCGTGCGGCCTTAATCTTGATTCAGCAGTCGATATCGGTTGCTGCAAGGCTATCACCATATTGGATGCTCTTGGGATATGCCAGAAGTATGGGAGCTGGTTAGGGATTCTGCCGTCCTGCCAGCTCGTCATCGGCCAGACTTCCGTTCTTAATGTCCTGGCAGCTGAGCCAGCCAGGCTTGTGGCCTCAGTTCGGGGCTCAGAAGTTATAGGGACTGTCGAGATTATGGTTTCTTTCTTTATTGTCTGCTGGTATGAAAGGCACTTTCAAAGGATTGATCCTAGTGGTTTCCACATATTAAACATGCTGAGCCTAGAGGTTGGCTGGGTGGTAGCTCGTTGCAATGGCCTTCAGTTCGGACCCGACATCGCAGCCAGTCGGACTAATAGCAGCTATCTAGAGTATACTGTCCGCAAGGCCATGCTTCTCGAAGCACCTGGACATTGCAGTTGTGTCGTAAGGCGGCGCTGTCTGTCGAGTGCGACCTCGACGACGGGATGGACGTCGTAGGAGATGCTAGGCGTCAACCAGTCATGATGAACCCAAATCTTGGTGTTGTCGCTCTCGGCGCTCTCGGTTGATATCGGTTCTGCTTCTTCTTCTTCTTCTTCTTCTTCTTCTTCTTCTTCTTCTTCTTCTTGACGCTCCTCGCCCGAGCACGGCCATCCCGGGGCCCGGTAGCCACAGTGTGGAGGTCAGTCAGGCATTTTAGGGTAGAAAAACGGTATGGGACGGACGCGTGAGACGTACTGAGCTGGCAGATGCAGACTTGCGACTCTTGCGTCGTCCAAAATGACCATAAGCAAGATGGGCGGGGACGCCAAAGGCGATGACGCCGCTGCGGATAGATTCAGTTTAGACTGGATTTCAGTGGTGGTTATCAATGGCACGTCGCAGCGTTGACAGTCTACCCAGCTGTCGCCGACTCCATCTGAGAAATGGAGCGTGGGTGGGATGGGCTGTGTCGTAGAAGAAGCTGCATGTTCCAGATCAAAGGGCAGCGAACGCGATTGCACGGGTGAGATGCTTGAGTGCGAGTTTCCAAAGTCTTGTATCCTTTCCGCAGCTATCAAACAATCATCAATGAAGCATACATCGATCCCATTGTATCGGCCATAGGTGTCGGGATGTTCTTGGGACATTCTGCAGCGAGCTTGACCTTTGTCCCTTCTTCCAGACCAGAATACCCCTCGTTCGGTTGCCCATGAGGTGACTAACAGTTGTTGAGCGAAGGCCGTTTGCGCAAAGATCTGGCGCCAGCATGTGACTTCTTGGCCTTGAAGTCGTGACGCCATCAGCACAAGACAATATAACTTTCAGGTAGGAGAAATACCTAGGATTCGAACAGTTATAGTCACAGCTGCAGAAGCTAGCTACAGCTCGTTATTATGCCTTGATGGATGTCGGTCAGCTGGCCCCAGCCTACATTGGCGCCGAGCTTACGAGACACGAGAAGGTCCGTGACAGAGGGAACTAACAAGTCCATCAGCTGACCAGCGGTCGTTCTGAGACGAGAAGAGAGCCGGAGCTCTTCACCAGCAAGACGCATGCAGCGGCGGCGGCGGCGGCTTCGCTGCCACGTTACAGCAGAATCTTTCCTCGCGGTCCCAGGGCGCAGATATTGGCGGCCCTTTGGCAATGTGATGAATGCTCTCCAAGGCCATTCGTAAGAGGGCGAGATGTTGTTTGTGGCGAAAAGGTAGCTGTCGACGAATCGAGGAAGGAAGACGGGTTTCGAGATGTCGCAGCGCCTCATATATTGCTTCAGTGTCAGCGCCACAGGTTTTCCGATGGGTAGGAATGAATCAACGGACTCTTTCTAAGTGGTTCTGGGGCTGGCCGCAAGCAGGGATGAGGAGAGATAGGACTTGAGGTCTATTCTATATTTAGGAGGAGCCAAATGAAACAGGGCTGCGGTTCTTGGTAACCTTTATGCCGGGGCTCGCAGAGACGGCTGCACTTCAGTACCGTGCGTTGTGGCTCAACTGTGGTTGAGCTGCTAATGGGTCTTGAGCGGGCGACATGAATTGATGGTTGGTGCTGGTGGCTGGTGACTTTGTACTCGGGTGGAAGCATCAGGGGATTGATTAGCCCATTCCCTACCAGCAATTCAACGCCCAAGCCTCTGACCAGTCCCCCGCAGCACTGAGCAGCATTGGCTGAGGATGAGTGGTAGTAGCAATGAAATGAGGAAGCGATTGCTGGAGGCGTATGGAAGGTACAGAATCGCAGGAAGGAGTCTAGAGCAGGCAGACCCATGCAGTAGGACAGTTAATTAAGGGCGGAGGGGGGCATCTTTGCTAAAGCAGATATAAGGACGGCAGTGCCGGGATTCGTTTAACAATGTTATATACTTTGCTGGCTAGCAGTGTAAGGTCTAAGCTGCAAGCTATAAAGTGCAAAGTGCTAAGTGCAAGGTGTAATACATAAGGTATAAGGTGCGTGTGTTAAATTGACCCCTTAGTGTATATAGTAACGCGCTAAGTGTGTATAAAAGCAGCAGTAACTATAGCGTAATAGTATGATATAGATATTAGCTACTTTTAGGCATAAATAATGCGTGGATCTATATATAGAGATTTCTAGATAGCTATATACTGAATATATTATTATTCTATACTCTATACTATATAATTTAATAATTAATAATCTAAATATTATAAATAATACTAATTAAAGCTATCTAGATAAATCTATAGTATTAAATTTATCTATATATTATTAATATATAAGTTTATAGTAAACTCTCTATTATTAGTATTACTATAGCTTCTAGCTCCTTATCTATACTTAATAGTTTAGCTAATTAGTCTCTATAATAAAATTAAACCTAATATAAACTTTAGGTAATAAAACTATAGAAATATATTAACCTAAAGTATATAAAAAAGGAGAATCTTAATATTATCCTAAATACTATCTTAAGAAAGCTAAAGCTCTAGAACTATCTCTAAAAAGCTAACTTCTTAATAACTAATATCTAGAATATTAAGATAAGAGGATTATTTACTTTAATATTTAGTATAGCCTAGCTAGAGTTAGGATAAGTAATATTAATAAGATCTAAGTTAGTATAGTTTTTTAATAACTTAATAAGATAAAACTAATATATATATATAATAGCTATAAAGATAAGATAAAGAATATTAAAGACTTATATAAGATTATAGTTTAATTTAAGGATTATATTTAAGAGATAGTTAACCTAAAGTATTAATTAATATACTTTATACTTTAGAACTCTATTATTAATATTATTATCTAGCTAAAGATAAGAGCTAGAATTAATAATATTTAGTAACTTAAGTGAGTAAGAGTAGTTTATATAGAAATTCTTTACGTTTTTTATAAAAAAAAGATTATAACTTAAAAGTTTATTACTAAATAGGTTAATAAATATAAATTAGCTATATCTAAATTAAGAATAGTTAATATAGTAGAAAATAGTAAGAAGTTAGAATAGTTTAATAACTTTATCTATACTACTTACTAAACTCCTTTTTTATTATAGATAGTAATATATAAGTTAATTTATAGAAAGAAGGCTAATAATAAAACTTTAAAGCTTAATAATCTTATTAAGAATATATAAAGTAAAGTTCTAGAAATAGTTAATACTATAGCCTTAAAGTTATATATTATAAAGAATAAAGTATTTAGATTAATAATAACTAACTTTTTAATCTACTTAGTAAAGACTCTTTAGCCTTAAAGTAAGTTAAAAGAGAGATAAATTAATAAAGAGTTTAATAATTAATAAGATAAGTATAAAAAGGGAGTTAGTAAGTATTAAGTATATATAGGTTATTATTATTTATTAAAGTATTAATATATCTTTATTAATAAGATACTAGATAACTAAATTCTAAATAAGATAGTTACTAACTTTATAAAGAAGTAATATAAGAGAGAATTAATAAATAAGATTAACTATATTAAGGTCTTTATAAAAAACTAATAACTCTTAAAGAGATATAGAAAAAAGATAGGAGTTAAGAAAGTAGTATTTACTATAACTTATATCTATAAGTTATCTAAGTTAGTATTATTAAATTTAGATTTAATAATCTATATTCTAAATAACTGTAAATACTTTAAGACTATATATAGTACTTATAATAAAAACTTTATTTTTATAAAATCTAAATTAATATTAATTAAAAACTAAATTAATATTAATTAAAAAGTATAGATCTATAATTATAAATATTATTAAACCTAAAGGTTATTTAGTAAAGCTATATCTCTCTAATACTATTTATTATAATACTATAGTAAGTAATTTTATATTCTATAGATACTTAAAGTAAAAGGATATCTATTAAAATAATAAACTAGATAACTACTATCTTTAATAATAAGATAGTATCTTTATTACTAAAATCCTTAATATCTATAATTAATGTATTCTTAAGTATATACTAAAGGAACCTTTAGTAGTATTTTATAATAATACTATTCTAATTCCTCTATAATATAATATCTATACTACCTTAATAAGAAAAAAGTTAAGAAAAAGTATCTATAGTAATTAATACTCTTAACTTAGCTATATAAAAAAAGCTATAATATACTACCTTAAGGTGTAATATATAGTATAAAAGTAAAGCGTAGAATATCCTTAATATTAATAAACTATAACTTATATAGCTTAGGGAAGATAATTTAATAAATATATTAAATACTAAGAGAGTTTATTATAACCTTAATACTAAGAAGATAAATAGCTCTAGACTTTTACTTATTTAAATAAGGATATAGAGGCTTTATAACCCTCTTACTCTTTATAGACTAACTATTAAGTTATACCTAGGATTACTACCTTAAAGACTATTTACCTAGAAGTTTAATAAGAATATTTACTTAATTTATTAACTTAGTTAAAAGGGAGCTAAATATTATAATTAAGGCTTTTAAATATAATAATAAGATTCTAAAGTACCTAGAGATAGAAAGCCTTATTTAGATAATAAGTATTTAAATTAAACTATTAGTACTAAATACCTAAGCTTAAAATAGAAATAGAGAGAGAATTATAGTAGTTATAAAGATAAAGGCTAGATATCTTTATTTATTATTAAAACTTCTATCTTATTTATAGCTAGAGATCTATATAGTAGTAATCTATCTATATAACTATACTTTATTATAGTTAAGAGGTTAGAAAACTCTATATAAACTTCTATACTAGTCTATAAAGAGTAATACTACTATACTAAATATCTCCTATCTATAATAATATATTTATAAAATATTTACCTTAACTATATAAGCTTAACTTTATAAAATCTACCTCTAGTGCTTTAACTTTAGGGCTTAGATTAGATACCTTATTAGCTATACCTTATTAAACTCCTATTAAGTATAATACTTAGTAAAGCAAGAAGTTATTACTATAAAAGATATTAAGTTTAATAAAAGTATAAAGTTTAGTAGTAATATTAATAAGTAGAAGAATAATTTCTAGAAGATAAACTAAAAGGAAATATATAACTATTATAATAATATTATTAAGTTAATAAAGCTATAATAGATATTAAACCTAGATAATACTAAGAATAATAAAGAAGCTAAATAGTTATTACTAACTAATTTAATAGAGATTAATAAAGTTAATATACTAACTAAGTTCTAGCTATAAAATAAGTTTAAATATTTCTAAGCTTAGTTCTAACTTATTACTCTACCTTAATCTCTACTCTTATTATTTTTCTAAGTATTAGAGAATCTTAAGGTAAAAGAGAGAGGGTTTATTACTACTAAATCTAAAAGATTTAGGATTAATTTAAGAACTTTCTATAAAGTAGTATTTCTAATTAGTATAAAGCTAAGTAAATTAATTAAGTAGTAAAATAACCTCTATATCTATCTATAGTCTAGCTAACTTTATATTAATAAAGAGTATAACTAGATATTAAGCCTTAAAGCTAGAGGCTCCCTACTTAGTTTAATAATAATAAATAATTCTACTAAGAATAGGTTAAAGAGATATCTAAAAGAAACCTATTAGAGAGATCTACTATTATTACTCTTATTTTATAGCTAACTAGCTAGTTACCTATTAAAGAATAAGTTTATAGAAGCTAAGAAATTATATCTAAATAGCTATAAATTATTAAATTTATAGATTAAAGTATTTAGTATAATAATATAAAGTTATAAAGTTCTTAGCTATTACTAAGTATATATCTATAAGCTAGATAAGTATAGAAAACTTATTAAAGTTAAAGTAAGACTTATTATTAAAGGAGATTAATAGCTTTATAATCTAAGAAATATCTATATTACTACTTTAGCTAGTATATCCTTTAAAACTCTTATTATAGTTATAAATTAGTTTAATATAAACCTCCTATAATATAATATAGTTAATACTTTTATTTATACTAATCTTAATAAAGAAGTCTATATAGAGATAGCACTAAGGTATTAAAAGAGTAGATATATTCTAAAGTTACTTAAAGCCCTCTATAGACTTTACTATTTACTACTTCTATAGTAATAATACCTAAAAATAGGTTTTATAGTAAGTAGATTTAAGTAAGTAGTTAGTAAAAACTACTATTAATAGAATAGTAAGATTTTATTCTTCTTTTATATTAATAACTATATATTTATATATCCCCCTTCTAAAGAGATTAAGGTAAAATAGCTAATTAATAAACTTTAACTATAATATTACCTTAAAGAAAGAAGGAATATTTAGTAATTCTTAGAAGTTAAGGTTATTTAAGATTAATATAACTATAAACTATAGCTTTTATAGTTATTCTTCTTTAAGAAGTTATTAAAACTCCTAAATAATAAATTAATAAGAAACTATAAAACCTTAATAATATAAGAAAAACTCCTTCTCTATAAAGGAGAGATAATAAAGGCTAATATTATAAGATATTAGTAAAAGGTAAGATTACTACTATATACTATAATAATAATAAGACTTAATATCTTATTTATAGTTAGCAAACTTACCTACTTTAACTAAAACCCTAAGCCTTATTACTAATATACTATAGACTATATTATCTAATACCTTATATAAATAAAGAAACTATACCTAGAATATAGAGTCTCTAAGGGATTAACTAAAAGCCTTAAAGTTATATTAAATATTAGTTTTGCTAATAATATACTAAACTATAAAAGTTCTTAATTCTTTATAATAAAGCTCTTTAGAGAGATAATATTATAGAGAGTAAATAAGCAGAATATAATTACTATATTAATTATAGAGATAGAGCTTCTTACCCTCTTATAAGTAGTAAAAGAAGAGTTATTTACTAACTAACTTATTACTACTCTATAAGTTTCTCTCTTAAATAATAAACTACCTAAGTTTATAAGTTCTATAGTTATTAATATACTAAAAGTCATAATCTAGTATAATAACCTATAAACTATAGACCTTATTATAAAGAAGATATTCTAGCTATAGATAAAACTCTACTATATTAATATCTATAACTACTAATTATAGTAAGAGGTTATAGAGGGGTATATTAAGGTTATATATACTTCTTTAGCTAAATTAATAGTAGATAGATTTATAAAAGCCCTTTTATAGTAGTTTTATAAGAGATTTATTACCTAACTAGGCCTTATTAATAAGTTATAAATAATTATAGAGGCCTAGAAGAGAGAGGAGTTATAAAATACTAATAGTAATATTAAGCCTAGATTTAAGTAGGCTTAATAACTAACCTAAAGAAGTAATTCTTTAGTTACTATACTAATTAAATTAACTTACTAAATATATTACTTACTATAATGTTATACTAATATTAAAGAGAGAGCATTATGCTAATATTTAAGCCCTTTAAGTATATAATTTACTAGAAATTTTACTTATATAGGATTATGTCTTCTTTATCTTTTTATAACTATATAATAACTCCTCTTTAGAAGCTAATAATACCCTTATAAGCTATATCAATAAGACCTTACTATTAATAGCAATACCTCCTTAAAATACTCTATAAGTAATAATAAAGAGTAATAGAGAGTAGTAATTCCTCTTAGCATAAAAAGCAATTCTATAAGATAAAGTAGTTAAATTAAGCTAAGATAAATAACTATAAAAGAAGTAATACCCTCTCTATATAATAATCCCTCTTATTAATGATATTATTAAGTTAGTGCTACTTACATAGGTATATTATTGCTAACTTTATAGATAAAGTCTATAAAGCCTCAAATTAGATAAAGAGACTGAATTATAATATTATAATTAAGAGCTAAGAGCCTAAATACTTTATAATAACCTATAGATAATATTAAGAGATAATACTAGAGAAGGAATTAAAAAATAGATAAATAATAGGGTTATAAAGTTATTAATAGATATATTAGAGATACTAAATAACTTTAAATATACTAGATTTAAGTACTTTAGAGTTAATTAGTAAACTTAGCTAGTTATACTAAATTATACTATATTATGCTATATTATATTAAAACTAAAGGGGTGTGTTAAATCAACCCCTTAGTGTATATAGTAACGCGCTAAGTGTGCGGAAAAGCAGCAGTAACTGTGGCGCAATAGCATAACATAGATATTAGCCACTTTTAGGCATAAATAACGCGTGGATCTATGCGCAGAGATTTCTAGATAGCTATATACTTAATATATTATTATTCTGCACTCTATACTATATAATTTAACAGCGTGCAAGGTGCAAAGTGCAAGGTGCAAAGTGCAGTACAAAGTATAGTATAAAGTGTAGTGCAAAGTGTAGTATAAGGTATAGAGTATAAGGTATAAAGTATAAGGTATAGTATATATTAAGTAATAGTATAGCTAGTGATTATTCTATATAATTTAATATATATATATATAACAAAGGGGCTAAATTAGTATCTATATATAAGAATTTAGTCCTAATATAGATTTAATATAAATAGTCTATATTTAGGCATAAATTTATATTCTAGAATATATAACCTATATATACCTTGCTTATAGTAATATATAGGTCTAATATACTTTCTTAGATCTTAAAATAAAGCTATTATAAGATCTAGATATTCTACTTATACTTCTATTATTATAATACTATTATTACTACCTTATATACTAGCTATATAATATATTAGTCTCTATTAGATTATTACTATTATTCTCTCTAGAATTAATCTAAGAGTATTTAGTATAGTAGTTTAGCCTCCTACTTTATTAAGTATACTAAACTAAAAGAGCTAGTAACTTAACCTTAAGGTCTTAGGTTTAATTTAGGGTTATAAACACTCTATTAGTTATAATTATATACTACTAAAAGATAATCTAGCTAAGCCTTAATACTATAAAAATATAGATAACTTTCTAATTATATAGTTAAGCTTAATACTTTAATATAGTAGAGTTTATAGGTTTTTATAAAAGGTAACTCTAAGATATCTCTAATTTAGTATAATATATACTTAGCTATTTAGGATTAATCTCCTATTATAGAGCTATAGTATCTAGTTCTCTTTTGCTATTCTGTTTTGCTAGATATAATAAATAGGTTATTTATTTAAAATACTAACTAAATATAAGTAATATTAAAGCTTAATTTATAATAACTTTTTAAATTAAAATATTATAATTATAAATAACTTAGGTTATAAGTAAGGTTTTTAGTTAGACTTTATACTATTATAATAAGTATAATAAGGCGATTTAAGGCCTCTAGCCACTGCATAGTGATTTTATCTGCCTTGTAACAGACCTTCTAACTCCGCGCCGCACCTCCTGACAATACACACAGCCTTCAGTCACGTGATCCTATCCTAACCACAGCCGCACTTGCACGTGCCTATCTGTCAGCTTCACTAGACAGGCGAGGAGTTATCAGATGTCTTATATAGTGGCGTTATTTACCTTTTAGGCGTTTTTCACCTCGCTGGAAGGCGTTCCCAGGCCACGAGAGCCTTAGTGGCCTACTCAGCCCTGATATGATCAGCCCTGTTACGTGCAGCGTGGTGTTACCTATGCTATTACTGTTCTGCTAGTCTATTTAGCCAGAGTATATATCTAACTTTATAATATTTAGAGGGTTTGCTTGCTAGCAGAAATATATAGAGTTTCTATATTATTATCCTTAACTAGTAGAGAGTATAGATTAAAGTGCCTCTATAGTATTTCCCAAATTATACCTATAAACTAGGTGAATTTATTATAGTCTTTTTTGCAGGGAGCTGTGTTATAACTATAAACTTAATAAGGCGATTTAAATAGTATACTTTCTAACTATAGAAGTTACTATATTATTATCGCAACCCAAGTCACGTGGGCGCAGCCAATCCCAGCTCTGCTGATTGGGCGCTGCTAATCCAGGTTCCGGTGCGCTCAAGTAAGGCGCAGTGGAACGGGATCTGGAACAGATCCACACCAGCAGAATAACGTTTCCCCGCCAGTGAATGATAACTCGGCGCCCGCACCGCGGAACGTACTTTAGGTGCGCTGATTCGCCACTTTGTAGTTAGAAGGTTAAGGTTGAATTTACATATATTCTAATAGGTGTTCCGACGTGCCGCGACAATTATTAAGATATTTAGGGTTAAAGATTATAAATAAATATAAGGTAAAATATAATAGTAAATATAATAAATAAATTATCTCTTTTTAGAGAGAGTTATTATTAATTAATAACTAGATATTTACTATTTCTAGTTAGGTAATAAAATAACTATAGTTTTAAGCAGTAAGGGCCTTTATAAAGCTATCTATAACTACTTTATTTATCCTTACCTATTTAAACTTACCTTTACCTCTTTTAACCTCCTGTTATAGCTATAGATTATTAATATTAATATAGTATAACTTACTAATTGCTTAGGGTTATTTAGTAGTTAGTGGTTACAGGGTTTAGGTATTATTATAGTATATAGTAAACTTATTATTAAGCTAAAGTTAAAGTTTATTTATAAGTTAAATAACAATAAGGTACTCCTTTATTATACTTATGAGGGCTATAAGCTCTACTTTAGTGCTTAAAGTTATAACTTAGTATTATTTTAATAACTTCTAACTAATTAGTTCCCTAAATAATATTATTATATAGCCTTAAGTACTTTTATAAGTAATATTATTATTAGTAAAGAAGGTATCTAAGGTATAGTAGAGTATACTCTTATTATTAATGCTAAACTTAATTATAAAATATCTTATTTACTATAGATAGGTAAGATATTAATTAGCTATATTATAGTGCTTCTTTAAGGGATTGAGTAGAAACTCTAAAAGTTATAATAAGGTTCTTATAATATTAGGTTTTATAATAATTACTATATAATTAATTAAGCTAGTTTTATATTAATATTAGTTAGTATCTTTAGCTATTACTTATTTAGGGTTTAGCATTAAGTTATTTATTACTATTAGCATTACTATTAATCTCTTTAATATTATTCTATTAATGCTAAACTCTTTATAGATCTTTTTGATATATTTATCTAGGCAAAGCTATAACTTATATTAGTTATAGTTATAGATAATTTAAATACCTAAAAATATACTTAATTTACCTATTTCTTTTATCTTATAGGCTAACTTAAAACTATTAATAATTACTCTTACCTTAGATTTATCTCTTTTTTAGAAAAGTATAGTAATATTATTAATAAATATAAAGATTAGTACTCTATTTAATATAAAGATATAATTATTTTTATCTAGTAGTTTTATGTTTAGGAGCTAGAGGGTTATCTTAAGACTTTGCTACTATAGAAGAGGGGATTAATATAGCCTATATAGAGCTTTATATAGAATAAGGTATTTGCCTGAGTGGTTAAATCTAGGTAGGCAGTAAATATAGATAACTTTATCTAGTATAGTATTTATAAAGATATTTATAGTATCTAACTATATTAACTTAAGGTTAAATCTTACTATAATTATTATAAAACTTCTAAATAAATATAATATAAGCATTATGGTATAGATATCTAATCTATTTATAGGTTATAGATTTCCTCTTATATAAATTCTTACTTTAAACTTCTTAAGGTATCTATACTTATTAAATTTATATATAAATATCTATTTAAGCAGCAGAATATAGTATCTATCCTTAATATTATTAAGTTATATAAGCTTAAAAGTGCTCTTATTCTAGATAGTTTAATACTTAATATTTATTATAGTAAGCTATTTTATTTTATATAGGTATCTCTAAACCTCTATATAATTTATTAAAACTAGCTAGAGATCTTAATAATAGACTTTACGTAAGCTCGTAGCTAATATATCTTTTACTTTCTTATCCTTAATTATATTAGTTAGTAATAGGAAGTTAAATTAGTCTTAAGAAGTCTCTTAGGTATATTATCTTATTAATAACCTTATTATATTAGCTAGTTAGTGATTTAGCTATCTAACTAGAACTCTTTGCTTAAATAGTATATTATTATATAATCTATAGAGTCTTCCTCTTAATCTTATTAATATTATTATTTAAGGTAGTGCTAATAGTATTATAGCTAGTTCTTTAACCTTAATTAATTTAGTAATTTAGCCTAGTTTAACTAGTTAAGATTAGGAACTCTTATTAATAGTTAAGGGTTATATTAGTAATTATTATGCTGCCTCCTCTATCCCCTTAGTTAAGTAGGTATAACTAATAGTTTCTATAATAGTATAGAGTTTAGTAGTTAGGTATTACTATTATCCTAAGTATCTTTATAAAGCTATTAATTTAGTTTATAAAGCTTCTTATTTCTATTCTATATTATAGAGTCTATAGGAAGTTTCTCTATAATTAGATTTAGCTACTTTATTTTAAGCTACTTAAATATAAATTCAAGCTTTTATTAATAGAGGAGACTAGTGTCTTTAAGCCTTAGATTATATATAATATTCTTATTAAATATTATATTATATATATATATAGTACTTTACCTAATACTAATATCTATATCTAGTAGATATTTATACTATTATATCTATAAAAGTAGTTAATATATACTCTTAGTAGGGTTTTATTAAAGTACTATTTATCTTATTTATAGATTATTATTAATAGATATACTTAGTAGCTATATCTCTTTATATAACTAACTTAGGGAACTTTAGAGTAATAATAAGAGGTGTTTAGTTATCTATTTAGCTACTTATTTATAAAGCCTTTAGAAGTCTTCTACTTATAGTAATATCTACTTAGTCTATTTACTATATATATTTCTATTTTAATAAGCTCTAAAGCTAGAGATTTAGAAAATCTTAACTAATATTTTAGAGCTTTAGTAATTATAAAGAGAATATTACTATACCTCTCTATAGAGTTTTAAGTATTAGTATAGTTTGCTAATCTTTTACTAAGTATACTCTTTATAGCTATCTATATATTAAAGATATTCTAAAGTACTATATTTTAGTTAAGCTTTATAATAGAGATAGTAATACTATATTATTAGTTAAGGTAGGTAATAATATATTAAAGAGCTTTAAGACCTTCTTTATAGATATATAGAGTATATCCCTAGATAAAATAAGACTAATAGTTACTAAGTAATAAAAAGTACTTCTCCCTAGTATAGAGCTTACTTATTAAGAAAAAGTTAATAGTAATATAGTTATTTAGTGCTATTAGCTAATAGTTAGGAGGTCTCCTTAATACTTATTAAATAGCTTTATCTATAGTATAGACTTATACTTATCTTTTATAATCTCTTTAAGTTTAATATCTATAGTAGTCTTTATAAGTTACTTAAGGCTTTTAACACTTAGGTAGCTAAGTTTCTTATACTATAACTAAGCTTTAGCCTTAGATAACCTCTAGGTTTTTAATAACTTAAAACTAGTAAAAGATTATTCCTCCTTATTTATTTTAAATTAGACTTACTTAGTGTTCTTAATATAATCCTTATCTTTATTATATAGATAGTATTTAATAATATATTAACTTAATTAATAAGGCATAAAGTAGAGAACTTTACTATACTTATTTTTAAGACTTAGAACTTTAGTTATAAATATAAGTTTCTTATTCTATAGAACTTTTACTAATAAGAAGGTTATAGAATATAATAGGTAAAACTATATCTTAAGTACTATAATACTCTTTTTATTTATATTATCTTAGTTTAGCTTAACTTTTATCTTACTAATAATCTTAGTAATAATAATTTCTCCTCTAGTAAGGATTTACTTTTATTAAGAGTAATTAAGATTAATTATATAGCTAATATTATTATAGATATAAAAAGCAGTACTATAGTTAATAATAATACTATTATAAAGAGTATTATCTACTATAAAGCTAGCTTAGTTATAGCTATAAAAGGAAGAAAAATAAGTACTTTTATTATTACTCTAAGTATCTTAACTATAGAGAGAAATATATATATTATTATAGTATTTTGATAATTAAGAGTAGCTTTATAATAGTTAGTAACTATTATTATTATTTCTCTAGTTACTACTTAACTTAGCTTTTACCTCCTTAATTATAATCTCTAACTTTATCTATACTTTGCTATTCTTTAAGTTTTATAATTATTTATTTCTAGCTTTAATATAAGCCTTATTAATAGAGTTATTTATATTATATAACTTTAGTCTAATTATAGAATTTATATAGAAGTAGTCTGTTATTTAGTAGTATTTCTTATAAGTAGGATATTTTAGCTTCTTATTTTTTTAATAATCTAAAGTTCTAGCTAGAGCTAATACCTTTTATATTAAAGTTATAGCTTTTTTATCTTCTCCTTATTAAGTTATAAAGCTAGATCTTTTTACTAACTTTATTAATAGAGATTTAGATAAGGTAAGCTAGTCTAGATAAAATATATAGACTTTATTATAAAACTTATAAGCTTAGTTTATATCTATAGTTTATAGAAGAGTAGTTAGCTCTATTTTACTATCTTATTCTTTACTTCTATAGTTATTATTTAAGAAGGAGAAAGTAGCCTCTATATAATATTCTAGAGTAATCTTCTTTATAATATTAAGGAAGTTAGATACTTAAGTAGTAAGACTTATTAAGGATAGAGTCTTAGCTTATATATCCTCTTCTATAATCTCTTAATAAATAACTAACTACTTAGATAACTAAAATCTCTTAACTAAATAAAGATAGATATTATATTACTAGAGGATATAATATTATTTTATATAGTTATTAACTTAAAACTCCTTTTATAAAGCCTTAAGAATTAATTAAGTATTAGGTTTATTAGTAACTTTACTTAAGTAGATCTAGTTAATTAATATTATAATATTTTTGCTAAGCTTTACTAAGTTATCTTTAATATACTAATATTTCTCTAATTAGCTTTAATATTATAGTTTAGTAATTTAGGCTTTATTATTAAATAATAAGTTATTATTATCTAGAAGGATAAGACTTAGCTTATTATTAGTAATAGTTTATCTAGATTAGTATAGTCTTTAACTCTATATTAGTTAGTAGTTAATATAATATAGTTATACTATTTAATCTAGTTATTATTACTTTATAAATAAGAAGTATTAATATTTATATTATCTAAGCTTATTTTAAACTCTTATTATTTTATTAAATTTAGTTTAGTTTATATAAGGGATTTTATTATTAGTGAGGAGGGGGCTTTTTCTAGCTTTTCCTTTAATAATAGATAATTTATTTACTAATATTAGATTTAGGGAAGCCTAGTTAATTTCTTTAGACTTCTCTAGCTTATTATTCTTTTAATATAATTACTAGCTATATTACTTAGCTAAATTAGATACTAAAGTTATAATAACTTTAATTATAGAATTCTAACTTACTTTACTATTTAATAGCTATTATATATTATTAGAAAATAATTATATAATTAAAATACTTATTACTAAAAATCAGCTAGGCTTATAACTATTAGGTAATAGTATAGCTAGTGATTATTATATATAATTTAATATATTAATATATATATATATATATATATAACTAACTAAGGAGCTAAATTAGCGCCTATATATAAAGATTTAGTGCTAATATAGATCTAATACATATAGCCTATATTTAGGCATAAATTTATATCCCGGAATATCTAACCTATATACACCTTGCTTATAGCAATGTGTGGGTCTGACAGTGTGCAAGATACAGAGTGCAAAGTGCAAAGTGCAAAACGTAAAGTACAAAGTACAAAGTACAAAGTGCAAAGTGCAAAGTGCAAAGTGCAAAGTGCAAAGTGCAAAGTGCAAAGTGCAAAGTGTAAAGTGCAAAGTGCAAAGTGCAAAGTGCAAAGTGCAAAGTGCAAAGTGCAAAGTGCAAAGTGCAGTGCAAGGTACAGGGTGCAAGGTGCAAGGTGCAAGGTGCAAGGTGCAATATACTTTGCAGTACCTTTTGTCAGCCCTAACAGCCAGCGCCTCATCCAGGATGCTATTAAGGAGGTGGATCCTAGCACTACCTGCACGCCATCAGTCGGGCCAGGGCTGTCCGTCCAAAGCAGACGGGTCACGGGCTGAAGAATAGTAGCGGCCCTATATAATTGGGCAGATTGTCACCCCTCCAGCCACTTAAGGTCTGTCTCTGAAAACCGGCGATGGAAGTAGCAGCATGGTAGGCGTATTTATCGTCAGACGACAACGCGTACTTAATCTAGGACATTATGGGTGGCGGTAAGTACAAACAGGCTCTGAATAACCTCAAAATAACAAACGCTGTGCCACGCACGGCTGCCAGATGCCAATCAAATGGCTCCAAATGGAATTCACCGCAAGGTTCCATCGTCGTTTTCAACACTGTCGCAAAGGCACTAGGCTGGATGAAGGCATCAGAACCGCTTGCTTTATTGGAAATGGAAGATGAGTGAGGTGCGATCCTTGCAGCCGCTTCCTTAAGAACACGGTTGCCGGGCATGGGACCCGACCGAGGGAAGGTCACGTGAGCCCACGTGACGTGAGGCTTGCCACTATGCTTCAAGGCATCACGACGAACACTACGGATAGAACCTCAAGGTTTTATTCACCGTTAGCTTCAGTTCCGATACGTTTCCGTCGCCGTCGCCGTCACCGTCACCGTCGCCTCCATGGCCAGAACACACACAAACCATGTCGAAACGATTGCAAACGACATTAGCATCTCCACAGCCTACCCAAGCAAGCCCGGGTGTCTCGGTCGATTACCCAATCCCCCGTACCCCCCCACGGGTTTCCCTCCTCTCAACCATCTCAACCTTGCTGACCGACCAGATAGATGCACCGAGCACGAGAGATTTCTTCGACATGGCTCACATGGGCAACCACCAAAGCAGGTGGGCAAGATACGGCAAGCCCAACTCATGCCCAACAAGCTTGACTTGGGAGAGCACAGTATCTGCCGCCGCAGAAGACGCGGCCCGATGGACTTGGCGCTGCCATCCAAGAGCGTCAAGTTCCGCCACCGCAGGCGCAGGGTTCGCACTCCGTCTCGGGCTGACCGTAGCGGTGGTACCAGTTTGCCAACGGAATATCGCAGTCCAACAGTCGTACGCGTACGCACTCTCCTCGGTACTGTGGCTGTTAATGGCCGTGCGGCTCAGCCGCGAGCACAGATCGTCTCCTTGCCGTTCAATGTCCGAGAGCCGGCTGTTGCTGCGGTCCATGGCCAAGAGCGCCCGAACGCAATCGCTGGCGGCGATATGGTGATTCGGCGGCATTCTTCCTTGCACCGTGTCGGCGAGACCTGGCGCCGCTTGTTGGCGACGGCGAGGGCGAGGCGATGGCGTTGGGGAAGGGGGCAGCTCCCGATGGTTCAAGTTCGCACCTGTTGTCCGGAGCGACCTCTGCCCTCGCAGCAACGCGAAATTAGCTCGAGGAGACAATTGATCAGCAGGAAGAGGAGGCCAGGGCTCCCCGCCTTCGGTCGGCAGTGTGGGAGGAACGGCCGTGTTGGGACGGCGCAACAGAGGGGGGGTGCCCGGCGCATCTTGGACCGGGCGACCCTCCGGCGCAAGCTCTACTGGACGAAGCCACTCATTGCGCACTTAGTCGGGCCACTCAATAGTCCGTTTGCCGAGGACTGGATCCCATTTATCGACGAGCTTCTCGGCCTTGAGCGCTGTTCGGAGCGTATTTCTCAGCGACGCCTGCAGCTTGGTCCTAATGGCCGCCCATTCGTCTATCGACAAGTCTGGGTCAATCGAGAGGGACTCAGCAAGGTCGCGCAGGGCAAGGCCGTGGATTTGTGACAGATCAATCCTGTGACGCGCGAGGAACTGCCAGCAAAGGACGCGGTCACGCGACGTCCACGTTACTTGGTTGCGCTAACCCGGGCCTGAATTCATCAACTCGCCCAGAGTACGGCCACGGAAGAGGTACGAGAGACGATCCTGAGACGTGTCTGTGTGTGAGCATGTTCCTGTCACTGCGGATGAGGTGGGAAATTGTCCTCACATTGGGATCGCCGCCCGCTGGGCAGCGCGGCTCCATAGTGACACGCGAGAGAAGGAGGAGAGATGACTGGCTGACATGATAAAACAGAAAAAAAGATGGCGAGACGAAACGACGAGGCGGGTTCAGGTGGACACATCTTTCATCTTGATAACCGGTCAAACGGCTGTGTGGTAGAGGCTGAGTGAGGCCCGTTTACCGGGGGGTCTGTGTGTGTGTGTGAATCACTTCCCGAGACAGGCGACGTGATGGCCGGCCGCATTCAAAGACAGAACGCCTCCTTCGCGTTTGCAGCTGAGTGGTGAGTTTGATCACGATTCCCAGCATGTTCCTATGGAATCTCGACATAAGAAATGGCAGCCCCAAAAACGCCGATGGACGACGGAGGACGGACGACATACCACCGCATGCGAGACAAGCAGCGGCTTGCGTGCAACATGGCCAACAGCGAAAACACCAACGCCGCGGGCGCCGTTGTTCCTCGGCTCATCTTTGACAGCGATGACGACTACTTCGACCACCTGCTTCGTAACAGGATAAAGATGGGCAGCTGTGAAGCACACCTACGCGACGCCTACGCCGCGTTCAGCACCAATTACTTGCGGAATAAGTTGACCGTCGATGACCTCTCGGATCTGTCCACATTGCCCAGCAGAGTGGAGGATGTACCCCGGGCTGCCTTCCAGAGCAAGCGTTGCCAGCTTGGCTCGGCGTTTGAGCATTGGCGCGCGGCTGCTAGACGTGAGGGTGTTCCTTCTTTTGACGGCGTTTTCTTGAGCGTTTCTTGACCAAGACTAACACCAACCACAGCTACCCCCGCGTACCCAGTCCCAACGACGAATCCGGGTCCCGGCATGAACTCCAGCGCCGCGAACACCTACGTGGTGCCGCTCCACGGTCCCCTGATGCACCAGACTGTCTCTCCCGATCATGCCGTTCCACGGCCGAACCCAGGTCTATCCACAATCACGGTTCCCGGCCCTGGCCTGATTCCACACCGCATTCCGAACCCGAACTTGCGTCCAACCATCCGACCCCCTGCTTCGAACCCGGCTGTTGCGTCTCGGGATATCGCCTCGGACCTGCTGGCAGCGATTGAGTGTGAGACGCCGTCTTTTGAGCGTGATGCCGAGGCCCTTCGAAACGCCAAGAAAGAAGTAACCGACCTCCAGAGCCGGCTGGGCAACTACTCAAGCAAGATCCTTGAGCTGCACGCTAAACTTCGCATGCTGCATGCTACCAACCGTGATGATAACGACAATCAGAACAACGGAAGAAACTTGGATGGGAATGCTGCAGGCAGTGGTAGCAACGCCGGTGGCGGCGGCGCTGACGGCGACCCCGAAGGCCAGGACATGGGCAACATCAGCGCGAGCTCGAACATTGGTATATATGGGTACACAAGCAACAACATCGGCGCCGACCTTTATGGCGACGCTTTCGGCACCATTCCGTGCACCTACCCGATGTCCTGCCCACCTTGCCCGCACGCCCAGCCTCAGCCTCAGCCCCAGCCAGAGAATCGGTCCCAGCATCAACATCAGCATCAACATCACCCCCCCGAAGCCATGAGACACCGGCAGAGGGGCAAACGTGCAGGCAAGACCAGGGCTCCGAATCAGGAGGAGGAGCAGGACGTCTTCGCGGAGGAGAATTTGTTGATGTAAATGGAGGCCGAAACCTGCCGCATGACTCTGCCAAAGCTCCCACTCTCCTGGGCCTGTTGTTGTGTTCCTCGAGGAGCGATGAGCGGCGAGCGGTTGACACGGCGGGCTTTTTGTGTGTGTGTTTTTTTATGGTCCTCTATGTATATTGTTGTTGAGAACATGCCCACTTGAATCTGACGTATACTGCCCATGATGTCTTTCCTCTTGCAAGAAACGGTGATTCGTGAATCTCTTCTCTCCCCTCACAGGACACAGCGGTTGGTATCGTTTTGTCGCTTGTCTTCTCTCTCTCTGCTCTCTGCTCTCTGCTCACCTCCATGCCCCCCCCCCCCCAACCGCGAAAGGTTGATTAGTCCAAGTTGACCATCTCAGACATGTCCATTCGAGACATGCGTGCGTTCGTTGGCTGCAGATATTCCCCAGCAGGTGAGATCATCTTATCCGTTTGGGCTGCTGAGACACTACCACCCTGACTCTGATCTGTCACGCAGTGCAGTGGCATCTTCAAGAAGCGGTGAGTAACGGGGGATGGGAGGGGGGTTTCCACTGAGATGATCCGTCGGCTTTCTCCAGCTCTCGGATTTCACTTTCCCACCTGACCTGAAGTGAGGTTGAGAGGTGATGCATAATAACTGTTACCTGCTCTCTTTATCTCTCTCTGTCTCTCTCCTTCCGTTCACACTCTCACCCTCTGCCAAAAACAAGCTTCTCTCATTTCTCACATCATGGCATCATTCCCAGCCACAGCACAAAGCGTCTGTCAGTCCAAGCAAGCCCAATGCGCTCGGTCTGAAATTACAAATGACGTGTCTACGACTGTCATCCTCCTGTCTGTCGCGTGTCATTGTCATACCAGGCTTGCAAATAATTACTTCGTTCTCAAAGCGGACATTCACAGGGGGAAAAAAAAAAAGAAAAAAATAAAAATAAAACCTTCCCAACCACAACTATCGCCACCTCAGTCGCAAGTTTTACTAAGTAGCCAGTCTCAGCCTTTTTACAAGACTTTTGCCTTGCACAACCACTACACCACCTGCCCCCGGTCCCCAAGGGGGGGGGGGGGGAAGCCATCATCTTTTCCATTCTTTCGTCTGCTAGACAGACCCATGCTTCCCCTCGTCCACCCTCCTCGTCTCACTCCCGTTCGCGGACCCTCGCGGGGCTTCCTCTTCTTCCTCCCACGACCCCCTAATCCCCCCCTCCTTTGAAAACTTACAGACCATCCGTGGACGCGCAGTGAGGTCGCGAGGAAGAAGGGCAGGGGCGTGGGGGGAGGGGAACAAGCAGGCTTCCAGTGCGGTAATCGCTGAGTTCAAGGGAGTGAAGGCAGCCCCAGGGCAGGGGGCGGGGGAGGAAAGCGCAAGGTCTTCGTCTTGGTCTTCGTCTTGGTCTTGGGTTCCTCAGGCAACATGCCTCCCGTCCATTGCAACCAGCCCGCTTCGTAGTTTGGGATTCCCTTCAGGTCTGGCCAGCCTGTTGGCGATTCTCTTCCACTAACGGGCGCTTTGCATGCTCAACGGGGGTTTGTTGTGTTGCCGTCTTTCTCTCTCTCTCTCTCTTCAAATTGGGAAATCCGCGAGAGAATTGAGTTATTCGTTCACTCGTTTGTCTCTGCGACTGCGCCTCTTCTCAGTCTGGCCAGCGGTGAGGGGGCCAGTCCAGAGCGTGACGCAAGCATTGAGTAACTCATGTCTTTGGTAGAAAGGGAGGAGCACAAGTTGAAATTGGAATCAGACGGGGGGTGGTTGGGATAGTTTCTAGTTGTATAAATTGACAGTCTAAATCAACAATTCGCCATCAGTGATCAGTGTCCGACTGGCTCGAATATTGTGAAAACCCCCCGTCCCCCCAAACCGCTAAACAGCTTGTCATCCACCATCGGCTTGTCCCCCTCCAGCGTCGTGTCCATGTCTCCCTACACCCATCATGTCCGCAATGTCCTCGAGCTCTTTGATCCGGTACCGCTCCTTCACCTTCTCCATCAATTGGAGCCCCTCGTCGTCAATGCCATCGACGTGATCAGGGTAGTACCGTTCTGCGCTGTCGATTTGGGGCTTTGGGTGCGACGTGTGCCTGCGCTGGGCCTGGATACGCTGTAGCACCATCGCGAGGCCTTGAGCCTCATCCTCAAGAGCAGCTATCTCGGACGCAATGTCAGGGACGTAGCACGTGTGTTTGAGCTTGACGGCAGTGGAGTTGAGATGCGTCTGCTTCAGAGACGTCCAAGGTTGACCGGCGTGGAGTGCGTGGAGGTGCTCCTGGAACTGCTCGAAGAGCTCACAAGCCGTCTCGAATCCCGTTGTGACGTGCGCTAGCTCGTGAACCAGAGGTTGAAGTACCAGAGCGTCCAGCTTGAGCAGTTGCAGCATGCCGCTGCGGATGTCTTCGTCGTACTGCCCCCGAACGCCGTTGTCACGGTGGAACCACCATCGCCAACCTGTACTTGCTAGAGTTTTCTGATTGGCCAAAGTGCTTGAGGTGGGGGCGGAACTGGAGCTAGAGCTGGAGCTGGAGCTGGAGCTGGAGCTGGTACTGTTGGCATAGAGTCCGCGGTCGGTAAGGAGGTGCGCGAGCTCACGTAATGCCTGGGAAAGTTCCAGCGCATGACGTGTCAGGGCGATGACATCGCTCTCGCTAGGGAGCTTCTCATCCGTGACTTCATCAGCCTCGTAGAATGGGTGTTGATCGCCGGGGTATAACGGGCTGCCATCCATGTCGACAGGTGCGTTGTGCAGCAATGATAGGCGATACTGGGACCGGATGGCTACCCAGTTGCGCAGATGGGGCGCCTCGAGGCCTGAGTTGCAGGCAAAGTGCCACGCAGCAGCAGGAGAGGTATCGTCACAAAGCGAGCATGAGGAGGTCCACGGGGCGGCGTCCAGGTCGAGAAGCATGCGGGAGTAGATGCGTAAGACGGTTTCTGCAGCATCGTGGCTACTGGGATCGTGGATGCGGCCGATAAGGGCACCAAAGCGCAGATTCTCAAGCGGACCAACAAGGCCAGCATCAATTGAACGGAAGCGTAGGTCGAGCCATAGCTGCTTCAGGTGAAAGACGCGCTTGCCAATCATATGGCAGAGAAGGGAAACATAATCGTCCGGGTCGAACTTGGTGGCGGCGGCGGCGCCGAATCCAGATGCCGATGTGGAGCCCATCTGTACAGCCGTCAGGACCTGGGCACGGGAACACGTGGTTTCAGCAGCAGCCGTGAGTTGGTCAAGGAAGTCCGGATTGTAGTCGTCCATGTTGTTTGCGTAGTGCAGCAGGGACTCGGTCGAGGCAGCGCGAAGCCTGATGATGGGCAAGACATGGGACGAGAGGTTGAGAGGCGCGGTGACGAGGGTATTGTTGAGGATATAGACGGTGCCGTCAGGAGCCACCAGGGTATTATTGGGTGATGGTAGCTGCCCTGCAGAGAGAACCAAGAGGGCAAGGAGAACAGCAACACTAACAATAGCAAGGAGTAGACATTGTTGAAGAAGGGCCGAGGAACTGCGTGTAACAAGCAACAGTTAGCAGGTCATTCGGAAAGGACACGCCAGCAACAAGCTCCTTACCTCTTGGAGAGCAGATGTGAAGGAAGGAATGGCGTTGGCGGTTTCTCGGCAGAAAGCTCCAGCTCCAGCTCCGGCTGCGCGTTCGAGTCCAGGTCCAAGTCCACAACGTCGGGGATCTCGTGAATGTAGGACGGAGGGGAGGGCAACGGGAGAACGAGAGCCGAGGGGTATTAAAGGATGGACTCGGAGGCGCGGGCGTCAAAGTGCAGCGAGATGGGACGCGTATCGTCTGTGGCGAAAGACGCGTGGAAGCACAGCTCAAAGGGCTGGAGGTTAGCAGCGGCTGGGACGGCGATGTTTTTCTGCTCGAAGACGGGGACGGGGACGGGGACAGCATCGGGATCAGTGTCGGACTCGTAAGAGAGGGACGGAAGCTTCACGGTGAAGCGCAACATTGTGAACCCATCATAGGGGTATTAGTTCGCCACCATCGGGTGATCGTTCTCCACGACATCGTCGTCGCCGTTGTCGTCGTGATCGTAGTCGTAGTCGGCCTCGCCGCCGTCGTTATCGTCATCGCCATCGCCATCATTTGTTGACGGCTAGGGAGTCTTCATATCTCGGCAGACAGTGGCCCGCAAGGAGGGGAAAGGGAGAGAAAGAGATGCAATTCGAGTTTGCCATTGTGGTCATGACGGACCCAGGTCAGGGTGAGGGCGTCAGGGCGTCAGGGCGGCTGGATAAGGTGCCATCTCCTCATCATTATTAATTGTTTGTTCCTAAATATGACAATATGTGACAATATATGTTTGTCGTTGCACCAATTCGGTCGGGGCGGGGCGGGGCACAGCGGGATCCATTTATTGCTTACGCGCACCCTGCATAGTGCGTTAATTGCATAGGGAATCTACTGCCTAAACTACTACGCTGCTTAGTAATCCTGCGGAAGCATTCCGCACCATCAACCTCACTATCAACATCATCACCACCACTAAAAGTCGGCTAGAAATGCAATCAGCTCCGCTTTCAAGTCCTTCTCCAGTTAGCGCACCATCTCAACGTCCTCACCCGGCCTCCTTACTACTCCCGCTCCCGCTCCCGTTTCCACGCCTCCCGGCTTCATCATAGCGTCCACGCGGTTGCTGCGCCGCCGCAGGACATCTAGCTCCTGCTTCACCTCGGCTTCTCGCCCCTCCAACTTGTTCAACACCCTCTTGTTGTGCCAGCAGACCGTTGCCGCTGCCGCCTGCCGTCCGCGAAGCTCGTACGTTACCTCAAGGCGTCCACCAACTGCGGCTGACAACAACGCTTCCATCTCCGGAGCCTCAGATTCGACCTTGACCTCAGACTTGTCGACTTTCTCCTCTACTATTTCTCCTCCAGCACGACTGCTGAATCGTCCCCAGACCGAAGCCCTGCCCCAGACGCGTAACCAGACCCGGATCCCCTGCCAAAGGTGAGAAACCAACGTCCTCTCCCTCTCCCGCCTCTCAATCGTGTCCGCAAGCTCGCGCTGCCTCCGCTGCATCTTGGCCCTAACCACCATCCTTGATCCCAGGTCCACCGCCACGTCTATGACCCTCTTGTTCCGGCACGCGTCGCCCGATACCCTTCTTGCAAGCTCGTGGATCTCCTTGCTCGTCTTGCCCAGCAGCGTCTGCCGCGAAACGATCGCCGCTTCCAGGATTATCCGAAATTCCGTTATTCAACTCCGCGCGAGCGCCGAACTCCGCGACGAGCCTGTCGCTAGACTCCACAGCTTATGCATCCACCTGTGTACGCTGGCGCCGATGATGCCGCCCGGCCCGTCACCGTCCTCCGGCTCGGCGGGAGCCTCGTCCAGCTGCCTGAGCAGTACTTGAGCCCGGCTCACATCCCAGTACACCTGTCTGGCCATGTCGTTTGAACTGCGCGTGTCCTTCAGCACCGTTTCCGCAACGTCCTTCTGGAGCCTCTCCCAACGTGCGTTCCACAACTCGAGCGATCCGTCGCCGTCGCCTTGGCTACTGCTCGCGAGCACCTGACTGAACACCAAACCCGCCTCCTGTGACAGCACATCCGGCACCAGGGCCAGATACTCGATGCCGTGGTGGACGTCTGGCGCATATGCGACCACAGCAGTCGCATTTCTTGTTCGAGGGCCACATGCCATGTCAGGTGCAGCAGCCGCCATCGCCAGTGCTGCTACATTGTCGCTGTTGCCGGCGAAAGACTGCAGCGCTGGCCACGCCCACAAAAGTCCGCTGGCGGCGCCGCGTGGAAGAATCGCCATGACCGCCCTCATACCATGAACGGCAAACGCCTTGGGCGCGCGGACGAGTGCGGCATGCAGCAGTACGACGAGCACCGCGATCATGGGCTGACATGACCAAAACCTCCAGCGTCCATTGCACTAGTCGTCTGCTTGGGACGGTGGGTATGGGTATGCCGAGTCCGACGAGGTAAGGTACCGCAGGCTTAGTAAGTGGGACCCACTACCTCATAGTTTTCTGCACTAAAATCGTGAGGTACCTAGGTAGTTTGCTTGCTATCTCAGTTAGGTGCTGGATTTAGATAGGACCCACCACCTCACGATTTTCTATACTGAAACCATTAGGTACACTAGAGGTACCTTAGGTAGATAGTTCTGTCCCAACTAACTCACTACCTCACAACTTTTTGTAGCAAGGACACTAAGAGTCGCCTCTGTATATTTATATCCTTTATCTAATGATGCGTTTTTGGATAACCTTAAGAAATGAAATTGTTAGTGAGGTGAAGATGTTGACTGCGCATCCTCAGACATACTGAGTACTGTGTCGCTGTCATCTTCAGGCTCCCCAGCCCCCGTCGCTAAAGTCAGTTTCAGCTTCACGGGAGACCACGAATCACTACGTACTTCTCTTAGGTGGTTGGGTGGAATTGTGGCTAGCCACTTCTCTGAGGCTGAGATACCTTAGGGAAGGCACGCCACACCGGGCGCCAACTTCCGTTCTGCACTGGTGACTGATGGCGGCAAGTCGCGTCTGCTGTTGTCGCGGCAACTGCAACCTGTCATCGCGACTTCCATTGCCATGCCGGCGCCCATGGAACTTCGTCATCCCATCCACGTCCCCCCAACGTCGCCACGCTTGCATCCACAAACACAACATGAAAAACACACCTACGATACGTCGGCGTCAACCACCATCGTGTGAATTGGCCCATCACGTCTTGATGGCAAATGGCAACTAGCCCCCACGCGCTCCCCCCAGCCGCCCGTGCCCAACTTCATTCCCTCATTTCCGACATCCCTCTCCTGCAAAAAGACCTCTCGGTGGTTTACCAGCGTCTCCGCGCCATCGAGGAAGAGGCCCGCCGTCCTCCGCACAACGTTGATCCTGCCGACCTACGCTATTTCCATCTGTCTCGATGCTTTGTTAAGACTCTCATTCCATTCTTCCCCGACGACGTCTTCGACATCGCCAGCCATCAGACTGCCCCGAAGCTGCGCAAGATCTGCAACCTATGGGACCTCGACCCCAAGCACCTCCTCTTCTTCATCGCCTTCGATTACAGTAAACAAGGCCAGACCTTCTTCTCCGCGCTGGTCAAACTCGCTGCATTGAACGACGACTGGGAGCTCTGTCTGCGTCTTCTAAACCGATTCGCACAGGCGAGACACGCTTCTGGTGATTACCGTACCGGCATCAGCCGCAACGACGTCATCAGAACCATCGAGGCATGCCCCGGGCAGCCCCTGCGACCGTCACAACACGAAGGAGAACGGCAGGAAGGAGAACAGCTCCAGCACAAGCAACAGATACGCCACGCCCGCCCGAGGACTCGGTCGCCATCATTACAGCCGGAGCAAGCCGGACTGGGACTGGATACTTCACCAGGCCTTGAGCAACCACGAAGCGCAGCAACCGTCGGCCAACGTCGTTCGCCCTCGCCTCTGCCGCCCTCTCCGAACCCTGACCCTGAGTCCCAACCATCCTCGCCATCCCCGCTGGACTACGAGCCAGCGAACCCAGACCCTGAGTCCCAACCGTCCTCGCCATCCCCTCTGGACTACAAGTCAGCCTCCGACCCCTTTGAGTCTGATCCTGTCGTACCCAGCAACATTGACCCTTCGCTGCCAATACGTTCAACGGGGCAATCAGCTGACAAGGCAGATAACGGCTTCCGTGGCCAACCAGAGGAAGACGACCAAGACGGTCACATAGATGACGACGGGCCAGGCTTCTTCCTCCACTTTGGATCACCGCTATTGCCCCCATCCTCTCCTTCCCCAGCAGCGACCACATCGAGTCCCATCGTCGGGAATCCTTCGCCGACTCCCACGTCGAGTTACATCTCTAAACATTCATCATCAGACCCCATCTCAAGTCCTTCGCCGACTCCCACGCCGTCTGCAAGACCGAGCCACGCGCACAAAGACACATCAGCACAGGCTACGATGGCTTCACAACCGGCACCCAAGCGCCCTCGGCTGGAAGACGCCACCGCCGAATCTGGAGTCGGAGACAACGACCTGGCAGATATGGTTCAAAACGCCTGGATCAAAGGAGCTTGGCTCAACACCGCAATGGGCGACATCTGCCATCTCCTAGCCCCCACCATCTTCTTCATCGACTCGGCCGAGACGGAACGCATGGTTGACAAGAAGAAGGAGTACAAGCGACGGGAGAGTATGCTCGTGGGCCTCAACAGCAGCGAGAGAGTTCTGCTACCCATCCACGTCTGCAGTAACCATTGGGTGCTCGCCGTCATCCGCCATATCAAGCGCGTCGCAACTTCGATTCATCTTCACGATTCCCTGCCCTCCTCGATTGGAGTCATGCAGGCTGCCCGTGATGCCATTGGCGCTTTTATACGCCTGTTTCTGCCTGATACGCCGCCTATGGACCGGCTTCCCATATCCGTGTCTACGCCCCGGCAAACCAATTCGGATGACTGTGGCGTTTTCGTCTTCGTATGCGGACTTTTCGAAGCAGTCCAGATCCCGCTTGGAGCCGAGCTCGACGCCATATTATGGCGTTACATCATGGCAACGTGTCTTGGCGCCAAAGTGGTTGATTGGCAAATGCTGATACCGCTGATGACCGACTACACCACGCTTGAAGATCAACTGACTGATCTCGAGACACCCGCCTGCCAAGCCGAAGCGGCCAAAAACCCGTTCAAGCGCCACGGCATTCGCAGAAAAAGACTCTTGGGGGCCATTGCGGAGAGGGAGCAGGCGCTGCAGAGCCGGCTCGATCAAGACTTCGCCCTTATTGACCAGTGGCTTTCTCAGATCCGCCCAGCCCGCTGCGTGCTGGACGTATTGACCTCAACAGCATCGCGCCGCGTGGCCCAGCTGCGGGACGAGCTCGAAGATGCTCGGGCCTTGGAGGCGAGAGTCGACGCCTGCAACGGCACGACCACTGGCCGGTTGACGGCCGCACAGCTACAGGTCCGGTACGACAAGACGGCAAAGACGGAGGATCGCCTCAAGACTGCCGCCCACGGCGTCGGTCTGCTGTACAGTCAACTGACGAAGCATTTCCAGGACTGGACTGCCAACGTGGAGGGCATGACTGGGGAAGGCTGACCAAAGGCACGAGGCACGACATTATGATGATATGGATTATTGCACCGAGACATAGCTGGCGCATGGGAATTTAGCCGGGTTATTCTTTGATTTCTATTAATAGTCGAGTGTTTGTGTGTATTCATAATACCCAAGGGGCGCGGCATTTAGTAGGCTCGTAGAATACCTAAATAACGTTATAGCTGTGTATAATTCCTTCAATGTCGGTTCCCGGCCCAGTTTCTCTGACGTGAGTCCAGGAAAAGATGGCGGTAGCGATGCTTGTTCTATCCATCACCATGCGCGAAGAGTCATGCGGTGCCGGCAGGCAAAGCCATGCATGCAGCAGCACGTCGATACAACCATAGCATCGGCCCAAGGTGGAAGGGAAGCATGGAGGGGGGGCTTTGGCATCCTGCAGGTCAACGTCCACACTCGTGCCGTTCAGGCGGTCAACACGTGCACCCGGTACGGCTGGTATCAGCAACGTTGTCCGTTTGAGTTGGTCCATCGGCAACCCACCGCCTGATATACCGCAGGACTGAAATTATCTGTGAACCTTGGCTGTCGACCCAATCAATGTGTTGAACTCGCCCAGAGAATGCGTGTCACGTCAGTTCGAGTCATCGTGCGCTCCAAGCGTTACCTTGTCGCTGGGACTCACCACCTGATCGCCGCGCTTCGTGCTCGCCACAAATGACCAACCATGTGTCCCTGAATGATGACAATGATGATGATGCTCGGCGGGAAGTCGGGTAACTCCATTGTGGGCTCAACCCGGCCAACCAACCTACCAAACCGCCCTAACCCCCGCCATTGCGCAACATGACAAGTTAACAACTGGGCCTCGTGCGCGGTTCAATTCCCCGCCGTGAATCATTGTCTCGATGCTGAGGGCAATCGGTTGGGCCTGGAGACGCGGGGAGGAGGCAGTTGTCGGCGGGGTTAATGGAAAGGCTTGCGAGAGCAACCTACCTACCTGCTCATGAATGGACAGGGCAGCAAGAAAGGAGACGGCGATTGGCCGCACGATAGAAAAGAAGTCTGTTATTTTCGGCTGTTGATATTGGCGCGGTTTGTCAAGTGTCGTGATGCCTTCAGTATCGCCCGCGCCTACTAAAGTTACGTAACCTACTCTAGGTCGAGATAAACCCTCTTCTGAGGGTTGTTCCTCTAACTATAGTTATAAATAACTACTTTATACTTATTCTCTTTATAATAGAACAAGCTTATTAGTAACTATAAATATAGCTCTATAGAATGTCTTTTAATAATTATAAATCTAGCTCTAACTAAACCTCTAAAACTACTATTTATAAAATAAATCTATACTATAAATAGACCTACTAAAGATTTCTCTTATCTCTTTTGTTTTCTTTTTAACTCTTTATTAAGATATTTAGTCTCTATTATTTTTAAACTTAATACTATAAATAATATAATAATAATTTCTTTTACTATCTTATTAGCTTTATATTAATTAACTATATATATAGACTTTACTACTTTAATTATAATAGTTTAAATAAAGGCTTAAGTAGTAAGTATTTGGAAATATATTAACTTAAATAATCTAAAAGAATCTATATACTCTAGAGAAATATTAATAGAAATATTAATACTTAATATATATATTACTAAGTAAAACTAAGAGGCTAATATTTAATATCTATAGAAGAAAAGCGTCTATAATTAGTATATTACTCTACTTTAGTAAAACCTAATTAAATAAGCTAGCACTTAATAATAAGAGTTACTAAATAAAGCTAGCCTGCTTATAAAATTCACATGCTTACTTTATACTATATTTTACACTAGTATCCCCTATAACCTAGCTCTATAATAGAAGCTAGGGGTATAATATATACTTTAAATAGCTATATCTCTATAACTAAGGGTCCTATACTAAAACTAACTTTACTATTATAATTAGTATATTAAAAAGGCCTTAGTAAAAGAAAAGAAAAAAAGACCTACTTAGGAATTAAACTTAGATCTTTGCTTTATAAGAGGGAGATTCTACTATTAAACTAATAGGCTAATAGTTCTTATTATATAGTAGATTATAATCCTTCTCTATAAAGTACCTTACTATTATTATATTAGAGATAAGGGTATTTATTTTATAAATAATATAACTTCCTTTATCTATTCCTAGATACTTATACTATAGTACTAGTAAAATTATATTCTCTTTTTTCTTCTATAAAGGCTTCTATACTTTAATTACTTTATTAAGCTAGGTTTATTACTACTATCCCCTATATAATTTAACTCTCTAGTTCTTTTAAAGCTTATTAATAAAACTTTCTATAAAGCATTAGTTATAAAAGGGTTCTTTACTATAATTATAGTATTTAATGCTTATAATACTATTTTTTTAAATATTACTTAGGCTATAAGTAAAGATTAATATACTAAGAGAAGTACTTAGCTCTTTTCTATCTATAGCTATCTAGGCTAATAAGTTAAAGATAAAGCCTCTTTTACTATATACCCTACTTAGTATTATAGTCTTTATAAATATAGCAGGCATACTATATAGCTATACTATAGACTTAGGCTTATATAGAGCCTAGTTAATTTTAATAATCTTAATTATTAATATAAACCTTAGTAAATTATAGAGATAATCTATAGAGAAGATATTCTTCTTATTATAAAAGCTATATAAATACTCTATAATATATACTTTCTTATTATATTTATAGAATAGAGTAGTCTCTACCTAAAGATCTTTATATTTTATCTTTAAGTATACCTTATACTTTAGTAATATAGTATAAATATAGTTACTATACTAGTTAGTTTTTAAAGTAGCTACTACCTTAGTTACTCTAAACCTAGACTATATCTTAAAAACTATAAAGAAGTTTTAAGTTATTTTATTAAACCTAATTATAGAGTTATTAATAAGAAGAAGCTTTTTAATATTAATAAAGCTATTAAAGATAATAAAGAGGGAAGTAGTTAGAAACTATAAAGAAAGGTTAGTATATTTATATTTATTAATTCTATAGAATAAGTTAGTAAATATCTTAAATAGAAACCTAAGAAGCTGTTTATAGTATTAAGCTATTATTAGAGACCTATATAAAGTATTTATATTCTATATTCTCTTTATCTAATAAATTATATAGAATATAACTAAAATAAGGCTTATAGATAATTAAACTACCTCTCTTTCTAATCTAAAGTAGTAAGAGTAGCTCCTAGATAAAACTAAGAGAGGTCTAGGATAAGAGTATTAATATATAAGTTATTAAGTATATTAAAGAAGTTATTAATTACTTAGTTAGGTATATAAATTAGTATCTTAACTTAGGCTATAAAGTTTTAGTAATATAAAACTTAGAAATTTTAAGTAAAACTCTCTACTACTACTACCTTTCTAGTATATATTATTATAAGGAGATTTATCTATAGTAAGAGTAGGCTTATCTTAGCTTAAGGCTAGTAAGCCTTAGGTTTTAAGCTCTACTCTATCTTATTAATAGCTATTATAAATAGTAAGATAAGGTAAGAAATCTAGTAAAAATAAAGTTTTTATTATTATAATAGTAATAATTCTATAAGAGAATATATAAACCTAAATACTTTAATACTACCTATTATAATATTCTTAATTAGTAAAATCTATATCTCTCTACTAGCTACTATATATCCTTTATCTATAATAGTAGGTTTATATATTTAAGACCTAATTAAGCCCCTAGACTAGCTAGTTATACTAAAAGTATTTCCTTAATACTAATTAGCTTTAGTCTAGGAAACTTCTTATTACTAAGATATCCTTAACCTTTCTAAATAGCTACTTTATTTTATAAAAACTACTATAAAATAATATTTATTATAAAAGCTATTATAAAACTAGTTCTTATTTTCCTTATAAACCTACAAAGGGAATATTTATATTACCTTACTATAAAGTTACTATTAATATTACTATTTTCTAACCTAGAGCCTTCCCTAACCTAATTCTAAGAACTACTAGTATACTTACTAATCTATTTATTTACTATTTATTTCCATATATATATACCCCTTACTTTAAGATAAGGCTAAAGTAGCTCTTAAAAATATTAATAAGCTATATTTATACTTTAACTAACTAGGGTATAAGGTATTTCTTTTTTACTTACCCTAGTTATAGCTTTACTCTTTAGAATAGTCTATACCCTCCTCCTAAGTAACCTAAATAAACCTCCTTAGTCTCTTAAGCTAGATACTATACTAAAATTAAGATATTACTAAAAGACTAAGGCTATACCTATTTAGTTATATAATAATACTCTATAGCACCTTAGCTATATTTCTAAAGCTAAATAATAAAATCTACTCTTTAAACTATAAATATTAGCTCTACTTATTATAGCTTTAGAACTATTAATAAATAATAATACTACTTAATCCTTTCTAGCTTATAATTATATAGCTAAGTATAGAAAGCTTAGTAAACTACTTACTAATTAATAAAAATCTAGTAACTAAGCTAGTTAATAATCTAAGAAATAACTAACTAGTTAACTATAAGTATAACTAATCTAAGAAATACTCTAAAAAGCTAATAATTAGTTTAGCTAGAAGCTTAAGAACTCCTAAGACTATACCTAGTATAAATCTATTAGCTATAAAATAGTACTTAATAAGATAAGTAATTTCTACCTAGCTATATATAATAATAATACTATTAAGACTAGCTTTTGCTATATATATTATATTTAATAACTTCTTATTGAGCTACTAGACTATATATAGCTAACCTTTCTTAAGCTCTACTCTAAAGTAAAGAAGTAAATATTTATCCTAAATTAAGAATACTTTATCTATAAAAACTACTTTCCCTAAGACCTAACTATAATCTTTTTAATATATCTTAGATATAATATAGTACTTAAGAAGTAATAAGTACTATAAATATATAGAGTAAATAATTTATTACTTAGCTATAGCTATTAATACTCTAAAGAGCTATAAGCTCTATTACCCTTAGAGAAATACTTTATTAAAATTCTTATACTAACTAGCTAGATTACTAAGCTTATTATTAATATTCACTAACTAATAAATAGGTAGTACTATAAGTATATCTAGGGCTATATTACTATATTACTAAATAATATTAATAGGTTAGTAGCTAAAGTACTACTTTACTCTCTAGTTAAGGAGTAAGAGAGACTATATATCTATTTTATAAAACTAAGAAAGCTAGAGCCTATTAAGGTAACTAAGATACTCTTTATTAATCTATAGAAGCTAAAGCAAGCTTTTATTTTGCTAAAGATATATAACTTACTATATAGTAAGGTAGCTATTAATAAGGATAACTTAAAGTTCTAGAGTAATATATACCCTAGTATAACTATTTTAATAGCTCTTTATAATAAGATAGTTTTCTATAACCTATGTATAGAAAATAAAATTAGAATAAGTAACTATACTTTTATTACTAAATAAGGTTTACTAAAAGAGCTTATTAAAACTATAAATAAGGCTATTCTTTACCTTAAAGCTAGAGAAGCTAAAGCTATAGATATTTAAGCTTAGAGTAATATAAGAATTATTAAGATTTATATATATAGCTAAGACCTAAATAAGATTAATCCCTAAGAGATTAAACTATAGTTATATAATTTTACTATTACTAGTTTAATACTAACTAAGGGTAATAGTAAGATAATACTTAAAGAGAGGCTTATAATATTAAAAAAGGTATTAAATATTTTAGGCTAGAGATTCTATAGGTTCAAGTTATAGAATAGTAACTAGTATAATAAAGTAGTCTTTCCTAGTATAAAACCCTTTATTACTAGTTAAAGAGAGAAGAAGTTAATAGACTTAAATAACCCTAACTTCTTTCCTAAAGCTTTTCCCTATCTCTATTAGGGTTTATAGCCTAGTGCTGGAATAGCTATAATCTAGTTAGATAAGCAGTTATATAACCTCTAATATTATATAACCTGCCTCTATTAACTATCTATATTATTTCTTTATACTAACTACTCTCTAGATATTACTCTTCTAAATATATATATCTTAAACTAATATTATATCCTACCTAACCCCTCTCTTTACTATATTAGTATTTTAGAAAACTAATACTAATTAATAATTAACTTTACTATTATACTATCTATAATTATAATAAATAACCTTATTATTATATTATTTATAACTATAAATTAGTAAGGTTATATAAATAACTAAAGTAATATTTTCCTTATCTTAATAATCCTACTCCTTAGGTTTTAAATATTAGCTAATAGAGACTTTAGATTTAGTAGCTAAGTATATAGCCTCTACTTCTATTTTCTAAACCTCTATTTATTAATTATTTACTACTTAGATAGTTCTAGGCCTCCTCTTATTTAGATTATTATACTAATAGAGAGACTAGCTTTAACTACTAAGTATTTAGCCTCTATACTTAATCTATAATTTCTAAAGTTATTATTAATATTATAGATAAAGTTTTAGATTTCTTACTATTATTAATAACTATAAACTACTTTATAATAACTTTACCTTTACTATTATAATTAATAATTATAATCCTTTATTATATAGTAAAATTATATATCTTTCCCCTTATATTTACCTTTTTTTAGTACCTTCTACTTTTTATAGCTTTACTAAAACTCTATACCTCTTACTATATAATAATCTATATTATTAATAATTTTACTACTTTTTAGAGCTTCTAATAGCCTCTAAAACCCTCCCCTTTCTCTATTTAACCTTAATAATTACTAGTTTTACTAATTTTAACATTCTATAAGTCTTTTTAGTAAATTTAGTATATTTTAATATATTTTAATATATTTAGTACCTATCTATAGTACTTACTAACCTTACTATTTTCTCCCTCCTTCTTCCTCATCCCTTATTATTAAATCTCTTTACTTTAACCTCTTATTTATAATAATAATAATAATAACTTATTAATTAGTAATAAGCCCTAACTACTTACTATAAAAGAGTAGTAGTAAGCTCTTAATAACTTACTAAAGTATCTTACTATAATTTCTTTACTAAAGTTATAATTATAGTAAGGTTATATTAATTATATAACTTTATAGCTTTATTCTACCTATTCTAAGATATTTAGAGTATTATAGCCTTACTTTTAGTAATAACTACCTAATTTAGTTTATTTATAGCTACCTAAGCTAAACTCTTTAATTTTAAGCTATTAACCTTACTTTCTTCTTACTTTTACCTTATTTCTCCCTACTTTCTCTCTCTTATTTTAAATAACTCTTTACCCTTACTATAACTCTCTCTCCTTTATACCTTAATAACTTCTCCTCTATATTTACTACTTTTGAAATATTTTAATCTTTCTATCTAAACCTTATATTAATTATATTTAAGTTATAGTAAGTAGTAAAAAGGCTTTTAATTAGTAATTACTCTATTAATAATAAAGATTTAGTAAATCTATCTTAATTAACTTTATAGCTAGTAATATCTATTTTTCTAGAGCAAAAAGATATATATTAAGCTTTTATTAAAAACTACCTAAATTAGTTAATAATATTATTTTAACTCTAGACTTTTCTCTTTTTTTTTATATCCTTTCTATCTTAACTAAATAACCTAAGAATTCCTTTATAAAAGTTAAGAATAAGTATAAATAAGAAGAAAATATAATCCCCTTATTAAGATATCTCCTCTAAGAGTTAATAAGATTAAGAGATATATTAATAAATCCTTTCTATATTTAATAGCTTCCCTTTTCTTTAATAAACCCCTTCTAAGTTTATTTCCTCTTTAGAAAGCTCTTTTTAGAAAGAAAGTACTAAATATTCCCTTTTTAGAAAGCCTTTATAAAGAAAGCCTAACTTAGAAAGCTCTATCTAAGGAAAGAAAATACTAAATTTATAGAAAAGTATAAATAAATATAAGTTACTTAATAAATAAATTAATACCTAAAGCTATAGTTTAAGAAAGATATCTATATTTAAAGTATAATTATAAGTTTAATACTTAAACTCTTCTATGTATTAAAGAGTATAGATAACTATGAATTATCTAATATATAGATTAATACTTAAAGCTATAGCTTAGGGAAAATATCTATATATAAGATATTAATATAAGTCTAATACTTAAATTCTTTTATAGATAATTACTATTTCTCCTTCTTACTATATCTAAAGATACTTTCTCTATCTCCCCTACCTAATCTTAGGATTACTCTATTATCTGTATTTTATATAATTTTAAGATTATTATTAACCTTAATATATATAGTAAGACTAAAGATTTTAATACTAAAGAGACTAACCTAGTAAAAATTATAAGTTATATTACCTACTATATTATAAAGTATACTAAATAGAGTATTTATAGCTTATAGCTTTAGGCCTACTTTAAAGAAGATTTTTAAGATCTTATTAAAGTCTTTAATTATATAAACTTAGCTACTACTAAAGCTCTTTATAAAGCTCTTATTATTAATAAAGTATTTATTACTATTAACTCTAACTAGATAAAAAATAACCTTATTAATATTATTAAGTAATTATCCTACTACTTCTAAACTAGTAATAGCTTTACTAAGGTTAAGCTTTAATACTCCTTATTTATTAAAAAGTATAACTAAGACTCTAAATTCTTTACTAAGATTACTAAAGATATTAATAACCTTATTTTGCTATTTACTATCTCTATATAGCTTCTAAAAGCCTCTATAATATCTATTTCTCCTACTTACTAAATCTTTATTAATAACCTAAACTTACTAAACCTCTCTATAGATTTATTCTAGTTCTAAACCCTAATCTTTTTTAGAGTATTTAAAATACCTCCTAAGCCTATTTTAAGTAAAATTAGAACCCCTCGTTATATACCTAAATACTACTACCTAAGAAAGAACCTTCCTTATACTAACTTTTAGAAATACTATATTACCTAACCTTATATATAAAAGTCCTAGTAAATTTATTACTTATTACACATATAGGCGCAGGGTAAGTGGGAAGAAGTTATCTATTGCAGCAGAAAAGAGAGTAGCTATAGATAAGGGTCTATATATAGAGCCTCACAGTGCTTAGAAGTGCGCAGAGCGCGCAGAGGGCAGCGCTAGTAGTGCTAAGAGCTCTAGAGGAGGTCTGGGCTATATAACATACCCCCCTAGAAATAGCAGAGCAGGCTAGCAGAGCAGTCTCTATAAAGGCAGTTCTAAACTAAAAAGAAAAGAAGCTATCTATAACAGAGTATATATAATGCTTATAGTGTGTAGCAAGATATTAGTAATATAAGGGGGCTACCTCTAGTTATTACTAAAGGGGCTTATTAGGTATATAAGCTTAGTAAATATATATTATACTAATTTATAGGTATAGTCTATAGCACTATATAGATACTAGAAGTAATATACTATCCTATAGGTATAGTTTATAGTATTATAGCACTAAAAGCTACTACTTAGTAGTCTATAGTATTATACTAAAAGCTACTACTTAGCAGTCTATAGTATTATTACTAAAAGTATTAGATACTAGCTCTTAGATATAGTCTATAGTATAAGTGCTAGAAGCTACTACTTAGCAGTTTATAGTATTATACTAGAAGTATTATAAGGAGAAAATAATAAAAAATAAGTATAGTAAGGTAGGTTTAAAGGGGCTTTTTAGTACTCTATATTTATTAGCAGCTTCTACTAGTTATAGTACTAACTAGTAGCTTAGATATTAGCAGTAAGAGTATACTACTTATCTATTTATATATGCTCTTTAATATCTCTAGTATTCTTAGAGTTAATATAGTTATCCCCCTTACTAGTAAGCGCTTTTTAGAGCTAGTAGCACTTAAATAGGAGCTAGTTATAGTATAAGCTATAGAGATACTTCCACTTTAAGTATCTAGATAGGTACTAGGAGAACTAGAAGCTCCTATTAGTAGGGCTCTAGCCCTTAGTAAAGTGTATAGAAGAGGGTTTAGTATTATTAAAGCAGTTTATAAGTAAGATATAAATACTATAATCTTTTAGGTAGTTACTAATAGAGTAGTTATAGTTATAGAAAATAGCTATAAATACCCTTTTATACTTAGTAAGTAGCTAAATAGATATTCTAGCCTGCTTAGTAGCTAGTAGTATAAGTTATATATAGTTTACTTAGTTTAGTAAGTAGTATATAGTAGTATTAAGAAATAGCTTAATACTAAGAATACTAATAATCTCTAAAGTGTTATATATCTTAGCAGTTTATAATATAGTATACCACTTATTATATTAGTATATAGACTATATAGTATATATATAAAGTGTTTAAAGATACTCCTCTTATATAGTAGCCTCTATAAAACTAGTAGTAGGGCAGAGATAGTAGTAGAGGGTTCTTATAAGCTCCTAAATAGATATCTTAGTATCCTTATTATATATAATCTTAAGCTATATAGCAGTAAGTATATTAGAGTTAACTAAAGTAATAATAAAGTTATATATATAGCAGTAACTAGCACTAGCCTCCTCCTACTAAGTAGCAGTAAGCTTCTAGTTATAGCAGTATATAGTATACTCTTTCTAAATATCCTCTAGAAGCACTAGAAGTAACAGAGCAGGCTTAAGTAACTTCTTAGTTAATATATATATATTATAGCAGGCAGTTTAGTATATATATTATATTTAATACTTAGCCTTCTAATAGGCTTATAAAGTAGCTTATTAACGCTTTATAGTACTTTTAAGTATAGAAGGTTAGGTCTGCTCTAGTAATAATATATTAAGTATATTAGAAGATAGATTAATATACTTCTATATATAGTACTAAATAGCTTAGTAGCAAAGAGTAAGCTCTTAATAAGGCTAGTTATATAAATAAATAAGCTTCTAAGTAATAATAAAAGAGGTAGAGATTATTATAAATATATAGATCTTTAAGGTATAATATATATAGATATAAAAAGAGTATATAAGATTAACTCTTCTATATCTATAAGTAATAGTTAGGAGTAAACCAGGCAGTTAGTAGAGCTAGGCTTATAACTATTATATATATAGATATAGAGCAAGTGGGAAGAAGTTATCTATTATAGCAGAAAAGAGAGTAGCTATAGATAAGAGTCTATATATAGAGCCTCATAGTGCTCAGAAGTGCACAGAGCATACAGAGGGCAGCGCTAGTAGCGCTAAGAGCTCTAGAGGAGGTCTGGGCTACGCAATATTACTAAAAACCTTAAAATTCTATTTAATACTCTCTCTACTATTAAACCTGCTCTTAGTAAGGAATTTAATATTAGTAATACCTTTATATAATATAAAATCTATAATATCTATTAGGGAGTTTATAAGTATAAACTAGCCCTCTATAAATACTTTATAAGCCTTTAGGACCTATATAATACTCTTTATTTATCTATTAACGCTACTTCCTGCTTTAATTAAAGCCTTACTACCTAATTTATAGCTTCTAAAAACCCTAATAAGTTTAATATAATATATATAGATTAATATTTCTAAAACAGTAACTAATAGTATAATTTCTGCTAAAATTACTCTAATTATAACAAATTTCACTAAAACTAACTAAATTAATAAGGACCTCCTCTATATTATTAGTTAATATATAATAACTACTATAATAGCCCTAGATACTACTAGATTTATTATAAGCCTAATTATTATTTATAAAAGCACTTAGCTAATAAATATACCTAAGAGTTTAATAGGTTTAAGTCTAAGTACTCTTAAAACTTAACTAAGGATAACTTTAATACCTTTTTACTTAATTTTAAAGGTAATAATAAAGACTAAAACCCCCTTACTACTAATTTAGATATTAATAGTAAAGTTAAGTAATATTTATAGAATGACTATTAAAATACTAAATCTTAACCTAATTTACTCTATAAATTTACTATCTATATTACTAATACTATATTTATAGTTAATAGCAATACGTTAACTAATTTACTACTAAACTAAGTAGCCTTCTATATAGTTATAGATATTAACCCTATTACTAACTCTATACCCCTTTTGCTCTTAATATAGCTTATTTTATCTAGAACCCCTACCTCTATATAGCTATTTATACTTAATAGTAAATACTCTAAGAAAGTTTTCTAGAATATTATACTAGATTTAGGTATTACTAGAGTCTCTACTACTAGCTAATAATAAGTTACTACTTTATAATACTTTTATTTATTAATTAAGATAAACAAAGTAAATACTAACTAAGTAAGAGTATATTTTAGTAATAGGCTTTATAAGGATTTATTTAGTACTATTATAGTAAATACTATATTTAATTAAATAGTATTTTATATAGTACTCCCTAATACCTCTTTTCTCCTCTACCTAAATAATATAGATTATTTAGGTATTTACTTTAATAACCTCTATAACTATTTACTATAGAGTAAAACTATTACTCCTATTATTTATAAATAGAGTTATACCTAGCTTCTTTTTATAATAAGGAGACTTTTGCCTAAACTAGCTACTTAATAGATACTAAACTTTAGTACCTTTACTACTAATTTAGCTACTTCTCTATTACTAAGTTAGCTATCTTTCTCTACTATACTAATTATCCTATTTAAACTATAGTAATTAAGTAGCTAACTAAGGTTTACTAATACTACTAACTAAATACTAAAGTACCTTAATACTTTAAAACCTTACTAAAAAATAACTATAACTTTAATTATAAAGTTATCTATAATATTATATATCTTAAAGGTAAAGCAACTCTATATATTATTAATACTATTACTAGCTTTAATACTACTTACCTTTTACCTAATCTCTTAGCAAAAACTACCTGAAAAACTCTCTACTTCTACTGAATTTATATCTACTAAAAGCTACCTAATTATATTCTTAGTGAGGTAGCTCGCTTACGTAATCATATTACGTAAGAATATTACGTAAAACAGCATAGGTAATTAAGAAGGTATTAAAATAGGTATTATTTTCACTTATTAACTAGTAACTAGCTAGGTAGGGGAGAGAGGAGTTATTAATACTTATTCTAGCCCTTCTAGAGGCTTCTATTACGTAATTGCTTACGCAATAACTTACGCAGTAGATTGCGTAGATATTTAGCCTATTTGGGCTTAGTTATATATTTAAGTTATAGCTTAAACCCTTTTAGTTCTAGCTAGAAAGCTTATTAAAGGTAAGGCTTTTTAGGACTTTCTAGACCTTTCTATCCACAGTATAGACAGTATTATTAATACTGTAATATACTGTGTTATATTATATAGTATATTATTAAGTATTATTATTTATTATATATTTTATAGGTC